>CATIWJ010046863.1:0-29522 GCA_949640765.1 Croton laevigatus | reverse complement strand
CCCAAATATCAGCTATGTGAGCAATCTTGGTCCAATAAGTGTCTTAACATCTGAGGACAATTTTCCAATTCGAGATATTGCAATCCATGTAGATTTGAGATTCGAGTAAAGATATCAAATTTGGACAACTTATAATGATGAGTTTCCAGAGGTTTGGAACATGTCAAAGCCCATTTGGGAGAGATGCCCATCTTTTCATAGGAAAAATTTATAAAAATCTCTCGGAGTTTTAATAAAAATTACAAAAATCTTCTTACGATTTTTGTATCCGACAAAAATTTATCCTATATTTAAAATTTTTTAGATAATTTGATCCTTCTGTCTATTTTTTTTAATAAAATAATAAAATAATAATTCTAAATTCTAATGCGTTGTTTACTCAAATTTCGAATATTGTTTATTTACCCGTTCAAATTTTTTGAAAAAAAATTGCTATTTACCAATATTTCCCAAATTGATTCGTTGAGGAATAAAATCTCTCCCATTAAATTTCCCTTAAAAAAAAGGAAAAAAAAACTATTAAATTCAAAATTAAAAAAAAAAAAAGTTAAAATATGAATATTATAACCCGATCCGTTCCCGGTGGTTGCATTCTTGATTTTGTATATGCACGCCAACCCAATTCAAAACCAGAAAAAGCTTTAAAAAAAATATTTTAAAAAGCTAAAAGCAACAGAGAAAAGAGGCCTTCTTCTTGTTGGTTGGCATTTCTTGAACTTTTTTTTTTTCCCTTTAGGTTTCGATTTCTCTTGCGGATTTCATTTTAACCAGAAGAGGATTTTTATCTTTAAGATTGGTTTTAAATGGCTCAGCAAGGGCAGGCGTCTATCGAGCCTGCCGTTTTAGATGATATAATCAGTCGTTTGTTGGATTTTAGGCAAACCAGAGCAGCCAAACAACAGCAGGTTCAACTTACTGAGAATGAGATCCGACAACTCTGTAATGTGTCTCGAGAAATCTTTCTTCTTCAGCCTAATCTTCTTGAGCTTGAAGCACCCATCAAGATCTGTGGTACGTACGTCCTTGCATTTCTTGTTTTTTACTACTATTTTTATTTTCTTTGTGTTCCTTTAGCTTGATTGTTTGATTGGTTCATTCCAGTTTGTGGGTTCACTGGGTTGCATTTTTGTTTGAGAGTTTGGAAAAGGGTGGATTAGTATTGATTTTATTAATGTATAGGTTAAAAACTGACATTTTCTTTGTTGTCAATTCTGAATTCGTTGTTTCCTTTAATAAAGTTTGAGTTTGTAGGATTGGGAGTGACCTTTGTTTGAGAGGTGCCTTTAGTTTGCGGGTAAAAAATTAGGGATTTATTTGGGATGAACAGAACAAATAGAAACTTTGTTGTTGGTAGGACAATTGGAAACTTTGCCTATAATGTTGCAGTATATGTGAAGATTGAAAGATGGATCAGCTGTAATTAGATTCTAGTGTTTTGGTTGTTAAAGTCTATATTAATGCATTGATAAAAGTCTAAGAGTCTTGTGAGCTGCTTTTTAATTCGAAAAGCAAAAGAAAAATGCTTAACCTAAAGTTTTGGTAACATAACCGCTACTAGATTTCCCTTCAAAGGGTGATATGTCCCTTTTTTGGCATTGACCATAACCATGTATTTTCTTTTTTCTTTTTGTTTCATATTTTTAAATTATTTTGTCCCATTTCAAAAAATAGAGGAAATTATGAAACAATATTTGATTATGAAACAATATTTGATTTAGGATGGTAACTCTATATACAGTCCCATTTGCCTCCCAAGGTATCAGCTTAGGTGTTCAGCCTTCCGCATAGATTAGCTGAGAAAGATGATAGAAATGTCTATAGTTTCTTTTTTTTTTTTTGGTCATACCTTTCTTTCTTTGTTTATTTTTGTTTCTGTTGAAGTGATTTTGTGATGAATATGTCCTATTGCTGCTGCATTCTGCTATTGTAGCATAGTCTTAGATGTGAATGTGATTGATTCTTTAAGTCCATAACCTTATGTTTTATAACAAGTACAACTTCTAGACATAAATATTTATCAAGACTATACAGATTATTTGGAATTTTTGTTCTTGCATTACATCATTACTTAATTCTAATTTCCAAGGCCACCCATGGCTAAGTTAGTTCTTGTATCTCCACAGATGCTATGAATGATGTATATTGGTAACTTGTAGTTCAAGTTTGAATATCTGGTTGGTTGGATGATGTTTTATTTATGCGTCGATGATACTTAAAGTAGATGTTTGACAGTACTTGATTTGAGGTTCAGTTATGACAAACGTATCTCTCTTGTCTTAGCACCTTGTCCTGCTTAAACCAACTTGAGGTTTTCCTTCGTCTTGGTATCATGGCAAGGCTTGTGTACTTGGAAGCTGGTCTGTTTGAATGTGACAATAATATACACAGAAGCAGAAGGCCCAATGTACAAAATATGTGATATCGCTGAGGGAACTAATTCCAAATTCTACAGAAATCTGATTACTACACTGTTATTAACATAGTTTCTAGCTGGTAAATTATGCTGAAAGAATAGATGTGATAGGATCCACTTTTTCATGCTAAAGGTTTCACTTGACAGGTAAACATCGCTTCTTGATGTATATTACCTCTAAAGTTGTTAAAACATTTTCTGGGGTTTTGGAAAGGTGGAGCATTGGCAGTGAAGAACACTGAGGAAGGCAATTTCTGGTAATCATTGGTGCTGCGTTGTCTCTCATTTTCTACGATCCTTATAGGATATTCGAATTTATTACGATTCCAATTTTTGGGTCTCTCATTGGTGTTACATCACATTATTATTTAAATTATTTTCAAAATAAAATTTTATTTGTTTGATTTCTAGTTCTTTTTAGAAACTATTGTTTCATCTAATTGAGGAATCACTTTCCCTTTAGTGTGGTGTGGTTTAAACAAATGATATAATCGTTACACCTTGTTAAATGCGATGTTGTCACCTTGTACATGAAGTGCATTTTTTTTTTTTTTTCTAATTTCTTCACCTTCTTTCTGCATTTCAGCTAACATTATTTCTACATTTATTTCCAGGTGACATTCATGGGCAGTATTCTGATCTTTTGAGGCTTTTTGAATATGGGGGTTTTCCGCCTAGTGCTAATTATTTATTTCTAGGTGATTATGTAGACCGTGGCAAGCAGAGTTTGGAAACAATCTGCCTTTTGCTTGCCTACAAAATCAAGTACCCAGAGAACTTCTTTCTTTTAAGGGGAAATCACGAGTCTGCATCTATTAATCGAATTTATGGATTTTATGATGAATGTAAACGGCGGTTCAATGTGAGACTTTGGAAAACCTTCACTGATTGTTTCAACTGTCTTCCTGTTGCTGCTCTAATAGACGACAAAATATTGTGCATGCATGGAGGGCTTTCCCCTGATTTAACAAGTTTGGACCAAATTAGAAACTTGCCCCGACCAACTGATGTTCCAGAGTCTGGGTTGCTTTGTGATTTACTTTGGTCAGATCCTAGCAGGGATGTTAAAGGCTGGGGTATGAATGACCGAGGGGTATCATACACCTTTGGGTCAGATAAGGTGTCAGAATTCTTAACAAATAATGACATGGACCTTGTTTGTCGTGCCCATCAGGTTGGTAAATGCCTTTCTTTTGTTAGTTGTGCATTTCAATAAGTTTACGAGGAGGTTGGTTTTGGTTTTGTTTCTTTTTCAGGTTGTCGAGGATGGATATGAATTTTTTGCTGACAGGCATCTTGTCACCATATTTTCTGCTCCTAATTATTGTGGTGAATTTGATAATGCTGGTGCAATGATGAGTGTTGATGAGACCTTAATGTGCTCTTTCCAAATTCTCAAGCCTGCAGATAGGAAGCCCAAATTCATTTGAAAGAGATCTGTTTGTTATCATGATTCTATCTTACAGTTGCATACGTAAGTTTTATGCTATAGATTTTTCCTTGTTTGCTCATTGCTAATTTATTTTGTATGGTTTTCAACTTGCATATGACAGAATTCATTTTTTGTTTTGTTTTGTTATTTCTGAAAGATTAAAGTCCTTCCCTTCTATCTAACAACAAAGATATATAATTTTGATACCTTCCAGACAGACATTTGGATTCTGCTCATCTTCTTTTTTGTATTTTCTTTAAGTTGATCAATTTTTCATTTGATTTTTATATATGATAATTCTATTGTCTTTGCTTTAGAGTCTGAGTAATCAAAGTTGGATGGACATATTCTTCTTCCTTTTCTTTTTTTGAAAATGGAAGTGTTTGGAGTGAAAATAATGCCTTTTTATAATTTTACAACGGAGTCTAGTTGGTTGATTTGAGATGAATGTTTATTTGGTTAGTAGTTGGCTTTATATCAAAGGTGTATGTCACCATGTAAAACGCCTTTTTGAGGAAATATGCAATTTTTAAAAAAAAAAATCATACTTCTTCTAGTTCACTCCCATCTTAGTGAAACAAGTAATTTTTTCTTGGAACATCATTGCTATTGTTTTCATGTACTTAGCCCCATGATGATGCACTCCTGCCTTGCGAATCTGAAGCAATAAAATAGATATAAAGTACAAGGTGTGTTCTTAATAAAAAAGGTAAAGGTGTACATTCAATAATAAACATGGTGAGCACTAATTTGCAATGAAGGCATTGAATGTCTCAAAAAGAGTTTTTTTTTTTGGCGTCTTACAAATGCTATCGGCGTTAGTAGCTTGTAAGAAAAGTTGTTACTTTCATCATCTGTATGTTGGTTCTAATAGAGGTTAGATCAAACATACCTGTGTCCTCTCTGGAATACACAACAACAACAAGTCTTAGTCCCAAACAAGTTGGGGTCGGCTGTATGGATTCTCCAATGGTTAACCTCTCCAAACATAACGAAAGCAGTCAACACAAGCCTTAGGTACTTTCCACAACATGGATTTTACGTCTTCATTTAAGTCTGCTATGAATCAAATCTGCATCGATATTCAAGGCTCGTAAATCTCTAGACATTACCTCCTTCCAAATAGTCTTAGGTCTTCCTCGACCCCTCTTGGTCCCCTCGAATATTAAGTTTTCTAAAATCAAAGTCTCCTGCCTTACCCCCCATGAACTTGTCCATAACTTGCACTTCCTATGCTTTCCTCATTTCTTCATTGTTAATTTGTTACCATATAGCCTACTCTATCAAGACTATTACCAGAATTCTTATTACATGTTCTAGTGTTATTATCTGACAATGTTTTTAAACTACGATAGTAACAAAAAGGCTGCGTGATGAAAATAAATTGGCTTCTTGTTGCTTAGGTGTATTTCTGAACTGGTTTGAGAATAGTAAATGGTGATTTCTTTGGCGGTCATATTATTACTTAGCCTATTACAATGCTAAAAATAGTTTGGAACTGCAAATTTTAAATACTCAACCTTTTTAATTATTGCCTCAAGAATTGTAATGCTACTGCATAATGTAACCACCCTTCATTTCAATTTACCCTTTAATTTTTTATGGATTGTCAAGTTTTCTATTAAGTTAACGGCTGCTCAAATTGCTGTTTAAGTAATGTACACTACACCTTTTTATTAATCTGTTCCATTGTCTTATTTGACATGTGAGTTTGTGATAAATTGCTTTGCAGCTCTCTTTATCCCTGTTTTAAGTATTTTGTCTAGACTTGTAACAACTTTTGTGTATATACATTAGAAATCCAATTAATATTGTGCTGGAAAAACTGTTTTTGTTGATTAATTGATTACAGATGTCTATTTCTTGCATGTACACTACAGTTCAAACCTGTTCTTAGCAGTAGCTTGTCATTTTGCTGATCATTTTTACCATCCTTGCAGAGCTTTATTCAATCCAATAGCAATATGAAGAGAAACATCAGAAGATTGAAATTCTGGGGGTCAGAACCAAAGTTAAGGCGTTGCGAAGAGGGTAATGTCTCTTTTATCGAGGGTATGAGTCATTTGTTGAAAATATTGTTGTTATTGATAGAATATTTTCCTAATTCCTAGTTTGGAACTAACTGTACTTGGTGGTAAAGGTCAGGACTTCTCATTTCAAGTTTTTTTTCACCGAAGTTACGGATGCTGGTGTACATACATTTTTTTATGCTGTAAATGACTGCATTGATACACCACACTGAGAAATTGCTTTATCCACTAGAAAACAATTTTATTTTGTTTGGATTCTATAATGGCTGAAGTAAGATTTTGAATCATCCTTCCTTAGACCAAACTTAGACACCTCTTTCTACTCCCTTATTCTTCTATAGTCTTACTTACACTAGAGTCCTCGAAGAAACTGATTTTCCTTGACGTATACTAATACAAAGTGTCAAGCTACCCGTGACTTGATACAATGCCTGTAGTGCATTTAGAGGTCTGAACTTGCCAGGTTTCATCTTGGAGTTAAACGTGGAAGCATATAGTAATTGCAGCTTATGCATATTTGTTGCAAAAGACAACAAATTGCTCTGTATTTAAAACCTTGCTTTGATCACTTTTCTGTACTTTTCATTTCTCTTGAAATTGGTAATGAGGTTTCTTGGTTAGGCTATGATGAAGATGCTTGCCGCCTTTGCTTATTTGCTGTTACTGTTAGTTGCAATCGCAGGCAATGCTGTTTCTTTTGCTGCCGTGAATGGTACTGTTTCTAGTGATGAGAAAAATGTTACAGAACAAATAGTTGCAGACCCATTAGAGCCTAGAAACCAATCTTTTCCTAAGTATCCCTTGCATTTGCGGGGGTGCCCACCATCTACCCAGTGCCTGCCTCCTGGTGGAGGATGTCAAAACCCACCATCACATGGATGTCAACCGCCTCATCAAGGATGTCCGCCCTCACAAGGAGGTCAACCGCCTTGTGGGCAACCACCCTCACAAGGATGCCAACCGCCTTATGGTCACCCACCCTCTCATGGCCACCCGCCTTCTCATGGTCATCCACCCTCACATGGTAGACCACCTAGTCATCATCCACCTCCCACCCAAACACCGCCTTCACCAAGCTACCCTCCACCTTCACAAGGAACTCCACCATCACCAACATATCCTCCACCTTCTGGAGGGGGTCAACCGCCTTATGGTCACCCACCCTCTCATGGCCACCCACCCTCTCATGGTAGACCACCTAGTCATCATCCACCTCCCACCCAAACACCCCCTTCACCAAGCTACCCTCCACCTTCACAAGGAACTCCACCATCTCCAATATATTTTCCCCCATCACCAACATATCCTCCAAGCCATGGACATCCGCCTCATGCTCCAACACACCCTTCCCCGCCATATCCTACCCCACCTTCAGGAGGATGTCAACCACCTAGCCATGGACATCCACCTCATGCTCCAACGCGTCCCTCCCCGCCTAGCCTTGGACGTCCACCTCGTGCTCCAACGCAACCCTCACCGCCATATCCTACCCCTCCCTCGGGGGGATTTCAACCACCTAGTCAATGCCCTCCTAGCCATGGACATCCACCACATGCTCCAACACATCCCTCTCCACCATATCCTAGCCCACCCTCAGGAGGATGTCAACCACCTAGCCATGGGCATCCACCAGGTGCTCCGACGAAACCCTTTCCGCCATATCTTACCCCACCATCAAGAGGACACCATCCGCCTAGTCATCATCCTCCACCCTCTTCTGGACATCAACCACCTTGCCAAGGCCAACCACCCTCACATGGCCATCCATCACCACCACCTTGTCCAAGCCCTTCACCTACTACCTAAACACCACCTATTTATGCATTGACCATATGCCAAACTTCACCTGCTCTAGATATCCACCATTGATACCATATTAAAGGTTATCTCTAATAGTGAATTGTACAACTCCACTTATATTGTGGAAAGTCTTAATTGCCATAAATAAATTAAGATAACCTTGCTTGCCTACAATGTTTCAAGCAAGAATCAACTTAAATACCATAATTACATATATAATATGTACCTTGTGTTGTTCTATTGTGTAATTTGTACTAATTTTCAAAACTGTTGAATAGTTGTGTTGGGTCACAAATTAAGAGGACTTTCTTTTTGGTATTTGAAACGAGAATTAAGTTAAATACAATAATTGCATGTATATGATATTAATACACCACCCTTAAGCAGGAGAAGTGGAGGGATGTGGGATAATGCACTCCATCGGTGGTTCCAAGAATTAAGACCAGGGGATGAGGCTATAAACGAGCTGAGTTAAGTCAAATAATATCAAACTCAAACTCCACTTATTTAGTTTTTGAGCTGATTTCAAACGAATTTTTATTGAGTTGAGACTTATATAACTCACAAACAGTTTATTTTCTTTATAAGTAATGATAAAAGGAAAGAGTTTGATTATGAGTAAACTTCAAATTGTAATTTAAGTAGTAATAATCGTTATATTGCAATAAATATAAAATTATGGTAGGATTATGATAGGCTAAAAATTGAAAGCGACAAGTATTTCTTTGATATTAGTGCCAATAAGTAGTATTTATTTTTAAGTCCCATTTTGATTTGGAACAATCAGATTAAAGAAGAAAAGCATTTCAACTTTCAAGACATAAATAATTATGGGTAACTTAACAAATGGAATGTTACTTTTTTGTAAATTTATTTTAACAAAATTCCTACAAATTTTAAATATTAGCTAAATGTTATATTTAGTCGAGTTAATACTTATATTCGCAAACATAATAATACAAGTAAATATACATTTATTATTAGTATATTCATATATTTAATTTTATAGATAAGTTAACTAAAATATGACATTATGTAGTAAATTTAGATATGAAACATGACATTAACTACAATTTTTCTATTAGAGAAAAAAAAAACTACAATTTTTGTAAATTTATTTTCTTTGCTCCGCAAAATGAATGATGTGAATTCTTTTTTTCCATAAATATGTAAATTTTTTTTAACAAGATATACTTACTAACGGAAATTTTATACATTTATTTTATTTGGTCCTCAACATGAATGATGTATATTCTTTTTTGAATAAATATTTTTTAATAGAGGTATACCCATCTTGAGCCGAACACTGCCCTGCTCAAGGTCGATCATTCAAATTTTGAGCTTGAACTTGGCTCGTTTGTTAAATGAGTGTGCTCAAGCTACTCGCTAACTCGTCAAGAACTTATAAGAATAGATTAAGTTTGATCTTAAGGCCCTTAGACCTTCTTCAATGAAGACAACGGTGAGAGTGAAGGGAAAAAAAGATTACATAGAAAGTTGCAGTTGCAAATTCGAAAAGAAGTTGATGAGAGGAAATAAAGAAGTAGTAGGAGAGTTCTAAAGTTGAGGAGTTGTCGCAGATTTGAAAGAAAGAAGAGAAGAGTTGGTAAGTGGTGACTGATGAGGTGAGGTGTATGGATCGGCGGTGAAGTGAATTTGCCCAAATTTGAAAGAAAGAAGAGTGAGTCACAAAAGATGAGAGTAGTTGGCAAGATGAGTTCATTTTAGGTTTATGATTTTTTATTCTGAATTTCTTATATATATATATATATGCTCGCGAATATGATCGTTTTTAAGTCTAAATGATACAGCTTATGAAACAGCTATCAAAATTTCATAGACTAATTGTGATATATAGAAGAGATCTTGCAAGAGTTCAATTGGTATTTATGATATGATCCAATCTTGAAATTGTAGTTGTGAATTTTCAACTATAGCCAAATATGTGATGATTATATAATCATCAATAAGGTAATAAATATATCTTTCATAGCCTTCTAGTTATATTTTTGGTTTGTAATATTTGAATGAATTGATTGATTGATAGTTGTTTAGAGTTAGATTATTTCTAGACATTTTAGTTTTCTATCTTGTTGTTTTAAGCTGAAAAATCAATTTAGGTTTATAAATATATCTTTTATGGTACGTTGGATTCCATAAAAATTAAGATATATATTATTGGAATGAATAAAAAAAAAATGTATTTCGAAAGTGGCTTTGTGAAAGATGCTTGTTATTGTTATTTTTTTATATTTGAAAGATGTACTTTAAAAGACCAATTAATATATTTGTAAAACATAGGGAGTTAAAAACAAATTAGTCTAAAATTCAAGAACTTGAATTAATTCTTTTTAAATGACAAAATTCACATATTTTTATTTTTTATTTTTTGAAACGATTCCCTAAATTGATTTCAATTTTCTAAACCTGAAATAAATATAAAAGTTCCTGAAATTGCACTATTTATGGCCAAAATCAAACCAAAACGACCCGAAATGGACAGTCCTGAACCATTTCAGATTAACCGCGGTTCGGTTCCTAAACAAAATGAAAGAATGTACCGATTTGATTTGAAATTGTGCATCATCATACAACACGTTACAGAATTAAAAAATTTCCAGCAGAAAATAACAAATACATTTCTCACTCAGTTCTCACCTCTTTGTAAGAAGTCGAGAGGAAGGGGATGAACTTTGCACAAAATCAAAGCAAAGCAAAGCAAAGTAAATCTTTCTCCAAACAACTAAAAACCTCTCTTTCCATCTTATAATCAGAAAATCTGAATTTTATTATCTTCTTAATGTGGGCTTTTCGAACTCAAACTACCAAACTGGTACCTTCCCATGCCACATTCTTGCCTCGTTCCTCTGCAAAATTACCAATTTGCTTCGTAAGCTTAAACCCCGCTTTCAAATCCAATAATAATCAGCTCATCCAATCACTCTGTCAACAAGGTAACCTAAAACAAGCACTTAAGGTCCTTACCAATGAACCTGAACCAACCCAACAAACTTATGATCTTCTGCTTCTCGCTTGTATCCATCAAAACTCTTTTCTCGATGCTCAGTTTGTTCATCGCCACCTTCTTGAAAATGGGTTTGACCAAGATCCCTTCTTGGCCACCAAACTCATTAATATGTATTCATTTTTTGGCTCCATTGATAATGTACGTAAGGTGTTTGATAAAACTCGTAGAAGAACTATTTACGTTTGTAATGCTTTGTTTCGGGCACTTACTTTGGCAGGTTATGGAGAAGAGGTATTGCGTTTGTATCGTAGGATGAATTCTCTTGGAATGCCTTCTGACAGATTTACATATACTTATGTGCTTAAAGCTTGTGTTTTGTCGGATGCTTTGGAAACTATGCTAAAGATGGGGAAGGAGATTCATGCGCAGCTTGTGCGACGTGGGTATGAGGGACATGTTCATGTTATGACTACTTTGATTGATATCTATGCGAGATTTGGTTGTTTATCATATGCTAGTTCTGTTTTTAATGAAATGCCAATGAAAAATGTAGTTTCTTGGAGTGCTATGATTGCTTGTTATGCAAAGAATGGACAACCTTTTGAGGCATTGGAGCTTTTTAGAGAAATGATTCTCGAAACCAAAGATTTGTGTCCGAATTCTGTGACAATGGTTAGCGTGCTTCAAGCTTGTGCTGCTCTGGCAGCTTTGGAGCAAGGGAGGTTGATACATGGATATATTCTTAGGAGAGGACTCGATAATATCTTACCAGTTATTAGTGCCCTCATCTCTATGTATGCCAAATGTGGTAAGCTTGAACTGGGGCAAAGGGTTTTCGATCAGATGGATAAGAGAGATGTTGTTTCATGGAATTCGTTGATTTCAAGTTACGGGATTCACGGATTTGGAAAGAAAGCAATCCAAATTTTTGAAGAAATGACCAATAAAGGTGTGTTACCAAGTCCCATATCATTTGCTAGTGTACTCGGAGCTTGCAGCCATGCAAGACTTGTTGAGGAGGGAAAGAGTTTGTTCAATTCAATGCATAAGGAGTATGGGATATACCCAAGTGTGGAGCATTTCGCTTGCATGGTGGACCTTCTTGGCCGTGCCAATAGGTTAAATGAGGCTGCTGAAATTATTCAAGATATGCGAATTGAACCAGGACCAAAGGTTTGGGGTGCTCTCCTAGGATCATGTAGAATACATTGTAATGTTGAACTTGCAGAACAGGCAAGTTCGAGGCTTTTTAAACTCGAGCCTACAAATGCCGGGAATTATGTGCTTCTTGCTGACATTTATGCAGAAGCTGGTATCTGGGATGGAGTAAAAAGAGTGAAGAAGCTACTAGAAGCTCAAGGTCTGCAAAAATTACCCGGTCAAAGTTGGATTGAAGTTAGAAGAAAAATCTTTTCATTTGCATCTGTTGATGAGTTCAACCCGCAGAAAGAGCAGCTACACGCGTTGTTAGCTGAACTATCAACAGAGATGAAGGAGAAAGGCTACGTGCCACAAACTAAAGTTGTTCTTTATGATCTTGATGAGAAAGAAAAGGAACGAATTGTTCTAGGCCATAGTGAAAAGCTCGCAGTTGCGTTTGGGCTTATCAATACGAGTCACGGGGAAGCCATTCGGATCACGAAAAACTTGAGGTTATGTGAAGATTGCCATTCCTTTACGAAGTTCATTTCCAAGTTCACCAGTAGGGAGATTTTGGTAAGAGATGTAAATCGATTTCATCATTTCAGAGATGGGGTTTGTTCATGTGGAGATTATTGGTAATCATATGCAACGATTATCAATTCTATTTAGTGTGTTTTTCTTAATTAATGGTAGGGTTAAATTTTCATAGGGGAATAGATCACAGAGAAAAAAAATTCTATGTATAGAACATAGCATGTTCATCTCAGAAATTTCTAATGAAAATTGCCATTGTATCAACTTTCAATTCCTTTTGTTTGGAACTCAATTTACAAATTGCACACATTCACTCAAATAAGCATATACTTACTGCTTGTACCAACTCCGCTAATTGTTCGCACATAATATCTGTGATATAAGTATTGAAAAATGAGAACTTCAGGAGCCAAATTGAACAGTTTTTGAAAAATTGAAACTCGCTTATATAAAGATTGAAGAGTGTTCAAATTAAGCTGTGGTATGAAGTAAAGCTGAAATTTTTTGGTTTCTAACCGAAATAACTGAATTACTAATTCGGTTTGATTTCGGTCAGCGTCAAGAAAAAATAATTCAATTCGGTTTATATAGTACTATATAACATCGGTTTTTATCAATTCGGGTTCAACCGAATAATTCCCGCCCTTAATTCTCTCTTCTCCCCCTCTTTCTGATATCCTTAAACCCTAAATTTAGCAGCCATGCTCAAAATTCTCCTCTAATTCCAAAACCCCACATTACCCATTTTCAATCTCAATCTCTCAATGTTAACTGCTTTTTCTAGAATGAAGTCTCTAATAGCTTCTCCATTTTCTTCTCCCTTCTGTAAATCCAAACCTTCAGCTCTTTTCTTCTCCGTCGCTTCAAAAACCCCATGTTTATCACATCCCTCAGCTCTTAAAAATATCACCTTTCTTCCTTTTAAACCATCTGTTCCTTCTTCTACTGCTCCGCTTCCTATGCTTTCATTTTCTCCAATTCAAAACCGATGTCTACAGTCCATATCTTCCTCTACTTCTCCTCCCTCCGGTGAAATTCATGTCATAGTTGGCCCTATGTTCGCCGGCAAAACTACTACTCTTCTCCGTCGTATCGAGTGTGAGATTAGCAATGGCAGGTTTGTTTTATCTACCTGTTTTCTACATTAATTTGTGAATTGGGTTTTGTTAAAAAAAAAATCTATCTTTTGTTTAATTTAATGTTTTTTTTTCTTTTTTTGCGTACGTGTTGGTTGGTTGATGTAGTTATTATAGAACATATATAATAATCTCATGAATTGCTAAGTTTAGCATAATAATGAGTGCGATATCGGAGCATGTTTTCTGCTGGTTTGATGGGATTATCACTGGTTAGATATTGTCAGCTTTCAGGTTAATAATATGCTTCAATTGGGTAAAACTTTAAAGGGTCTTTGTGTTTCTGGGAGAATGAGTGAAGCTGTGGGACTATTATGGCGTGCAGGACTAAAAATGGATCACAAGACCTATGCTCTTCTGTTGCAAGAATGTATTTTCAGAAAACATTATAAAAATGGAAGGAGAATACATGCTCACACGGTGGTTCATGGGTATGTTGCCAATGAGTATCTTAAGACTAAGTTGTTAATATTATATGCAAAATCTGCGGATTTAAAGGCTGCTCAAGCGTTATTTGATAGTTTGATTGAAAAAAGCTTAATATCTTGGAACGCTATAATCGCTGGATATGTGCAGAATGGACTTCAAGAAATAGGCCTTAATTTTTATTTTAAAACTAGAGAAACTGGTTTGGTACCTGACCAGTATACATTTGCATCAGTTTTTAGAGCTTGTGCTGAATTGGCGACATTGGAGCATGGCAAGAAGGCACATGGTGTCATGATAAAATGTCACCTGAAAGAAAATGTTATAGTTAATAGTGCCCTTGTAGATATGTACTTCAAATGCAGCAATCTCTTGGATGGTCATAAGGTCTTCAGTAAATCTGTAAATAGGAATGTTGTTACCTGGACTTCATTAATATCTGGGTATGGTCAGCACGGAAAAGTTACGGAGGTTCTAGAATCATTTCGTAAGATGAAAGATGAAGGTTTCAGACCCAATTATGTTACTTTTCTTGCAGTCCTTTCTGCTTGTAGTCATGGAGGTTTGATTGATGAAGGTTGGGATTATTTCTTGTCAATGAAGAGAGATTATGGAATCCAACCAAAAGGGCAACACTACGCAGCTATGGTTGACCTTCTAGGTCGTGCTGGGAGGTTAAAAGAGGCTTATGAGTTCATTCTGAATGCACCATGTAAAGAACACTCGGTTCTATGGGGTGCTTTGCTTGGGGCTTGTAGGATTCATGGGAATATGGATCTAGTAAATCTTGCATCTAAGAAATACTTTGAATTGGATCCAGAAAATGCTGGAAAGTATGTGGTCTTGTCCAATACCTATGCCACTTTTGGTTCTTGGGAAAATGTTGCAAAGGTTAGAGGTATGATGAGAGATTCAGGAATTATGAAGGAACCTGCTCATAGCAGGATTGAAGTTCAAGGGGAGGTGCATTGCTTCCTAATGGGTGATAATTCACATAAAAATTTCAAGGAGATATGTAGGACTATTATTGAAATGATGTGCATTTTAAAGGATTCTGGACACATTCCTGATATAAATGATTATTAATCCACAAGATGGTTGATATTTACATTTTTATATCCAAAATCTCATCCCTGTTTTCAGTTGTGCTTTTTTTGGATTCCGGGACTTATGTTGACATGTTAAGGTAAAGCTGTTTGTGCACTTCCCGTGCTCAATTCTTAAGTTGTACTTTCCTTATATTTTTCCCCTTATTAAATGGATACCCGTTTTTAAGGTTCAATGGTTGTATATAATAATAATATGTAGGTGATAGTTCAAGTTTGCAATATAGAAGTCATTATGAATCCTGTTTGCGACTTCTTTTTTAGATTTAGTAATTTCAGTTAGAATAATCTCCAGTGAAATTATCATTTTAGAACTCCCTCATTTTTTTAACACATTCGTTATGCAGAAATGTAGCAATTATAAAATCGAACAAAGATACAAGATACGGTTTGGATTCAATAGTGACGCATGATGGTGTGAAGTTGCCGTGTGTTGCACTTCCCAATTTGTCATCATTTAGGCAAACATTTGGTGCTGATGCATATGAGCAGGTATCTAAAGAATGATATTTAATTGAAATATTCAATTATTAGTTTCAATGCAGAATCTGGCATAGTTTCTGTTGTAAGTTGAGCAATCTGTAAACACTGATTTCTGTCGGAACTTTCAGTATTAACTCATGAAAAACTTATGTCTACAGCTCGATGTAATTGGTATAGATGAAGCACAATTTTTTGAAGACCTGTACGATTTCTGCCGTGAAGCTGCTGATCGTGATGGAAAAACACTAATAGTTGCTGGTCTGGATGGGGACTACTTGAGGTTTGCTTCAGTACATGATTAAAATCACATATACAATGTTCTTTAAGTTCCTTATGGATTGGTGATTTTGTATTTGTTGACAGGAGGAGTTTTGGTTATGTGCTCGATATAATTCCCCTTGCTGATTCCGTAACAAAGTTAACTGCACGATGCGAGCTTTGTGGAAAACGTGCCTTTTTTACTTTGAGAAAGACGGAGGAGAGACAGGTAGAAGTCATCGGCGGTGCAGATGTGTACATGCCTGTTTGTCGACAGCATTATGTAAGTGGACAAGTAGTCATCGAAGCTACAAGAATTGTCGTAGAATCTCAGAATTTGGAGTTGAGCAGTTCTTGTGGGGTAGCTTAGATATTCATCTTGAGAGGATGATGCTGCATCAATCATTCTGACTATGTTGTAATGTAGGATTGTACATACATGGCAAAGGGGAAGAATCAATGTGTATCAGACATTTGCATTTGATATTCTGCCGAAAATTACGAGGATTCATTTCGTATTAATCCATGATTGGTTGCTAAGGATTCGAAATCGACATTTTGGACAAAATTGAGTACATTTATTTATTTATTTTGTTGATTTCCTATAAAAATGCTTTCACATTGTCTTCACCATTTATATATATGGAACTTGTTAGCATATGAAGAATGTGGCACTTTAAACATATGGGGAAAAAATCACTAAAATGCAAATGGAGTAACAGTATATTCTTAACACATGAACAAATAGGCGTTAAGCAAATTGAAAGGGAAAATTTTGCGAATCCAGCCGAGCCCCTGTTATAATAACACCAACAATTTCTGTTGAAAAGCATTCCTGCGGAACTTTCTTCATAGCATGAAACAAATCAATGATGTAGAGCAACCAAACATGGCGAGAGAGCACAAATTTGCAGAAAATTTGCCATATTTTCAAAGTGAAGTCACAAAGCGATCTTGCTTCATTTTTATAAGGTTGTTTTCTATGTTCTTCAGAACTGGTTTGTATCTGCAACAGTGAATGAAATAAATTTTAGTTTGTAGCCGCCATGTCCAACAAGTTCTACTTTCAAATTGAGTTGTAACCGGAAAAGGAATAATGTAGAGAGAGAGAGTTAAAATAGAAAACATACAAGCGTGTAAGACCATTATATGCTTGTGTGACTTCTTGTAGTTTTGCTGATAGTTGCAGGACCTCTGCTGACAATGCGTCTGCTCTGTTCTGTTCCTTTGCAAGCTCTCCCTATAAAGAAAACACCGCCAAGAGTTGAAAGCAAATCAGCATCTACTCAGAAAGCAGAGGAGCAAATGTTCTTTTTCTTGGAAACAGAAAAACTTATCGTCACTAACCTTGAGAGAAAGAACTTCAGCTGTATGTGTTTGTGAACCAGTCTCATTTATCCCTTTGCTATGTTGTTCTGTTGATCTTAGGATCACACTATCACCTGAAGAAAGCATATTAGCTTGTTCCATTCTTGTTTTAACAACTACGCTGCGAAGCTCTTCATTTTGCTTAAGGCAGTCTTTCAACTGTACAAGTTAAATGTCAAGAAAATTATTCATATAACTAAACGGAGATAGAGAAATTTAGTACAATACGGAGACTCTGTTAATATTGAGAAAGGCTAATGCATCAGAAATCAAGTAAATAAAAACTAATTTTTAAGATTAAGCTCATTTCACACTTCAAGGAAGCAAATGTCAAATGAACTACTGTATGCAACAAAGGGAACTTATATCACAAATTCATAAATAGATGAATGGATTATCTAATTGTGTGCCTGGCTTTCAATCAAACTTGTTTGGTTCAAACCTCTTTCCATGTCAAATGCACTTCCAAGGGGTCATGGGGGTGAGTTTAAAATACCAACTTCCCCTCCATCTTCCTTTAAATCCCATTTCCCCTCTAACTTCCCCCCAACCAAACACTTCAACTTCCATGGAACTTCAACTTGCCCTCCAACTTTCCCCCAACCAAACAACACAAGAAAGTACTGCAGGAAGTTTGTATTCAATGTCACATCTGATTTCTCATTCGGAAAATTATATTAAAATTTCTACCACTGCCCGCCATATATGCCAGTTTATTTCCCCAATTCAAATATCATTCAGACATCCACTTCAAACACAGCCAGATTATTTGACACAAATAAGTTGGTAGTCAAGGAGTAACAAGATGCATAAAGGTATTCAACACTCCCTGATGCAAAATTTATCAAACTAGAACTCAACTACAGCAATTTACCTGATTTTCCCATTGCTTTGCTATAGTTGTTGCTTCTTGATATGAAGTAGAGAGATTGGAGTTTTCCTCGAATAGCTTCTCTATCTCGGTAGATTGGGAATCAATCTGTCATCGAAATTGTGAAATAAGGTCATCTTGAATTGAGACAGCAAGTGTAATTTTAAATTGCATTCGTATTACTTGAAAAAAAATAAAGCTAATATAAGATTTTACCTCCTTTAAGAGTTTCTGTCTACTACTCTCTAATCTCTCAACTGCTACAGCCATATCATGCAACTGCTTCTCAAGTTTCTCTTTCTCCTCCTGCAAAGAATGTAACATTTATCAAAAACCATAATAAAATATCTTAGCCCACATACCACCAATCATCCTTTAACAAAGAATCAATAATCAATGGGAAACAGATTGGAAAAGTTATTGATGAAAAAGGAAAGAGGACAGAAATAATAACTGGAAGAGTTGCAAGTATGTCATGACTCAAGATTGCCAAGCAAATTAATGAAGATAACAGCATTTTCTTACCAATGAAATTGAAAATGCCTTTTGGGCAACTTTTTCTGACAGTTCTTCTGCGCACAGAGAAAATGATATAGAACAAGCTAAATCAAACTGAAAAGGACAGTAGTAAGTGGTCACCATAATTCTTTGTGCATGTTACTGCACAAAGTCAAGGCTCCCTAATTCCAAAGTTTCTAATGGAATTTACCAGGGGTTTTTCTTGATGCAGCCACAAGTTTTGCTTCCAACTCTTGCTTTTCAGACATAAGGGTGGAAACCCGAGCTTGCTCCTCCACCAACAGTTGTCGTTCTTGTTGTCTCAATGATGACTCTTGCTATAATATTTGAACTACCATGAGATGTATATACCAAAACCCAAATAACAAAACAAGTAAAGTGATTCTAACCTGCAAAGTAGACTTCAAACTAGCCAACTCATGTTCCAAGCTTTGTAATTGATCTGGTGAAATACCAACAGAGGTTACTCCAGCAAGTGGATTATTCATTGCTTGTTGCTGTATTAAGTTTAATTCTGCTCTCAAGGCTGCTGCATCTTCCTCAGCCTACAGCAAGGGAACTAATGAGAATCTAAAAACTGAGCTGCTACTATATACAATCACCAGAATCTGGTTGGCATACTCTATATTGTTCTTCTTCAGCATCTTTTAGACGCTTCTTAAGTGTGCGAAGCTGGGCTGAAAGGTCCTCCTACACTAAAATATCATATGTTGAGAGCAAATAATGGAAGAAAATGCAGCATTAAGTCATAAACATATCAAGGAAAAAAAACAGCAAGATGATAAAACCTACCCGTGCAACAACTGCTGCATCCTTCTCCATAGCTACATCTTTGAGTGCTTTTCTTAAAGACGGAACGGTATTCTGTTCCTGCAATTCATTAGAAGAAATGGTAGGACCATATTATAATGTTTATTTTTAGTTCTTTTTCTAAAAGAACAGTGAAAAAGTGATGCCTTGAGGGAAAAAATTCATTACTTTACCAGGTCATTTAAGCGCTTCAGTAATGATTCATTCTCTGCATCCTTTGTTTGCAGCTGAAGCAGTGGAACAAAGACAGTTCTCAGCATGATGGACAAAATATAAAAGCCATACCTTGGTCTTAACTATAATCGAAAACATAAAATGGAATTGACATCCATACCTTAAAGGATAATGTCCGGTTGGTTTCCTCCAAATCTTCACTCTTTTTCAGTAGGTCGTTTAGCTGTGATACTAATCCGCTAACATCAGTCTGCACAAGCCATTGAAAGCTGTAAATCTAAATACATAAATAAACACACACACACAAACTTGGCTATTTAAATTAAAGTTTTACATGATCATAAAAAGGTGCCAATCACTTAATTACCTTTAGTTAACTGTTTTAAAAACAAACTCGGAACATGAAAAACAAACATTATAAATCAATATCATAAGAATTAACACATTTCTACATTCCTAATTTCATATTTCAACCCCTACAGAAAAAAAAATAACGAAAACTGAAAAGAAAGTTAGAATTTTTACCTCAAAAAGCCGATTTCCGCTTTCAGATTTTCTTATTCCTACATTATCTGCACAGTAATATGTCAAAAGAAAACTAATTGATAAAAGTTTGCTACAAAAATTAAAAATAAATCAATAAAAAGCAAAATATTCTTTAATTTGATTCTAAAAACAATACAACAAAAGAAAAAAGAGAGATTAAGAGAATGAAACCAATAGGAATTGAAGCTTCGGTTAGATCTGGTCCTGAAGATGCTTTGCTTAACCTCTCTGCCGCTCTCTTTTGCCTAATCTCTTGCAACTAAAGAAAATTAAGACAAAAAATATATGATATATTAAATTCATATCATATGAATCTAAAGAAAAGAAATTAGAAAAAAAAAAAATTGGAAATTATATGAAATTGCACATTCATTGAAAAAAAAATAAAGAAGCTGCAAAGAAGAGTAAATGTATCAGTACCGTTCGTCGACCTAGAGATGCGTGATGAGCCTCCATGGCCAAGAGAAAATCGAATTCAAATTGATGAATTCGGTTCCTCTTTCTGGGCCTCGACTCGGAATTTTCTCTGCAAAGAGTTCAAAAAATTGGTGAAGAAGATGGGTAAAAATTTCAAAAAAAATATATTGCAGGGTCAAATTGAAAATAGAAATTATACAAATGTAAATCAGATCGTCTTGGTGGCGTAGCTGGTTCTCTCACAATCTTGGGGTCCACTGTTCGAATACTACTGTGTATAGGTTTTATGTTTTTAAGAGAATTTCATTTTTGTTTTTGTATAGTGAAAATTTTTAAAATATATATGTAAATAGTTCCCTTGGCTTGATTTTTTTTAAATATATTAAAAAATATATAAAATTTATTAATTAATTTATATTTTACTTTTTTTTAATGAAATAATTATTCATTAAATTAAGTCTGCCTGTAATAGAGGACGGATACAGAAGGGTGGTACAGACGACTACTCCCCTACATAAGTCGAAGAAACCGCTGCTCGAGCTAGATTATGAGCAACACGGTTCGCAGACCGCTTACACATGCAAAACGAACATCACCCACTTGACGAGCATAAAATAAACAATCGTCTAAAATGACTCCCACCTGATTTCTATAAACACAATTAGATGACAGCTTCTACAATTAACTTTGAATCCAATTCCACAATTACCCACTGTAGTTACATATCCTTTATCCAAGATAAGGCCTCCTTACACATGATTGCTTCATCCTCCAACGGAGAGGACACTCTTTGTAGCACTGCACTCTTTGCTTGCCAGAAGTCACCATTGGAGTCTCGGATCACAGCTCCAAATCTGACCCCAACGCCATCAATAAAACTTGCATCTACATTTACCTTCATGAACATTGAAGGCAGGGGCATCCATTTATTTAACACAGAAGTCCTTGCCACTGTTCTAACACGATCATCATCCTGCATTTGTGCCCTCTGCCATTCTTGGACTACTGTTGCAGCTTCAATGCTTATCCTCTCCACCCAGACTGACTCATTCCTCCATAACAACCCATTTCTTGCCGACCAGCAACCCCAAGCCCCTGCAACCACTGCCACCCGTTGCACGTCAGTCATTCCTCGAAACTCTACAATTACCCATTCCACAAGATCTGTGTAACCACTAATCCGTTGCATTGTAAGATTATTCTGCCACACATTCCGGATAGTTGGGCATAAAAACAAACTATGATTGACCGATTCCATCTCAAGTCCACACATCACACAATCCCCACCCACATCTATCCCTTGACGTTGCAAATTTAATTTAATCGGTAAGCAACCAATCAGACATCTCCACTAGAAATTTTGAATACACGGCGGCACTTTCAGTTTCCAAATAAGAAACCACGGCACCTCTGATAAATGCCTCACCACCCGATATCTTTGCATTTGTTGATAATATGCACTCTTCACCGTATAACAACCTCTTTCCTTAAAATTCCAACAAAAACTATATGTTCCATGCCTTATTGATAAAGGAATTTTCTGAATTAAATCAACATCCCAATCTTGAAACAGAGACTCAAGCAAAGGAACATTCCAGCCCGCTCTCCCTGGTAGTATCAAATCTCTTATTCACATGAGCTCTCCCCCTGGAAATTCAGGCGATCTTATATACGGATCAACAGGGTCCAGTAACCAAGCTATCCTCCATATTTGTGAATTTTCGCTTCCAACAACCAATCGAACCCCACGTTTAACAACTGGGATTGCAGCTACAAAACTCTTCCACAAGAAACTATCATTATTCTTCACCACACCATCCAAAACATCATATTCTGGAAAATATTTAGCCTTAAATAACCGGCTAACCTATGCATCCGGCTGTATAATAAATCTCCAAATTGTCTTCCCCAACAAAGCTAAATTGTATTCCTTAAGTTTTCGGAAATTCAAACCACCATCTTCCCGAGCTTGACACAACTTAGGCTATACCATCCAATGAACCGAACGACGATTAGTAACATTATTGTCCCACCAGAATGCATTCAACATCTTTTCCAATGTGACACAAACTCCATTAGGCAGCAAAAAAAATACTCATCGCATATACCGGTAAAGCTTACGCTACTGACTTGAGTAGTACTTCCTTTCTTGCTTGAGAAATCCCTCTCCTCCTCCACCCTTGGATTCGCTTATGTAACTTATCAACAATAAGCGAAAAATCCGCCATTTTTATTTCACCCCACTGAAGATGGCAAACCTAGATACTTGCCATGATTAGCTACCCGTGGCACTCTCAAGATGTCACAAACATGCTGCTTGTTCAGCTCCGTTGTATTAGCACTGAAGAGAACACTCGATTTCTGATAGTTAATAATTTGTCCAGAAGCCTGAGCATATAATTGAAATCCTTATTGCATCTGCCGCGCCTCTTCCTCTGTTGCTCTGAAATAAAAAATGCTATCATCTGCAAAAAGAAGATAGGAAATAATTGGTGGACCTGTAATTATGCAACACCCATGTAATAAATTTCGATCCACCCAATTATTCAACAAGGATGACAAGCCTTCCGTACAAAAAAAAAATAAAAAAGGAAATAATGGATCTCCTTGTCTAACTCCACACATCGGATAAATGACATCAAAAGAAGCATCCTTATGAACGATCTCATACGATACCATTGTCACACATTGCATCCACAAATTAATGCATGGCCCCGGGACTCCCAATCAGCCCATCACTTCCTCAAGAAAACACTACTCCACCCGATCATAAGCTTTAGATAAATCCACTTTTAATGCTGCATACCCACACCTTCCTACTCTCCGCCGCTTCAAAAAATGATTAAGTTCAAAAGCAATCATGATATTGTCCAAGATCAGCCGATGTGGAACAAAAGCACTTTGATTCTCCAAGATTAACACTTTCATACAACTCCGTAGGCGCAACTCTACACATTTTGAAATAGCTCTCATGATGACATTACACAATGCAATAGGACGAAGATCCGTAACTCGCTTAGGAACTTTAATCTTTGGAATTAAAACAATATTCGTTTTATTAAGCTCCCTTGGAATATTTCCAGAATTCAAACAACACAAACAGAGTTGAATAATATCATTACCGATAATGTCCCAGAAAGCTTGAAAAAATCCAGGATTAAATCCATACGGACCCGGAGACTTATTCGGTTGCATATTAAAAAATGCAAATTTAACTTCCTTAGCTATATATGGACGTAACAAAGTCTCCTCCATGTCACTTGTCATCTTCCTTTGAACACAATCAATTATTGAATTTGACACACTACCCTTCGTGTGAAAAATTTGTTGAAAATATGAATGAATATAATTTTCTATCTCATTTCCCCAAGTGCAGATATTGTTATCATCATCAACCAGCTCTTGAATATCATTTTTCTTATGCCGAAATGTAGCACTCTGATGAAAGAATTTTGTATTAATATCCCCCTGTACCAACCAATCCTATTTAGCTCTTTGTCTCTAATAAAGATGCTGTTGCTGCAGTAAATCAACATAATCCGCATTAACCTCATCCCGCCTCTTATCTATGTCCGGCCCAAATTCATTAGCCAAACGAGCCATTTCCCGCCTATATTCCTTCAAACGTCCTTTAAACCTCATTCTATATTGTTGACCCCATGCAGAAAGAGCCTCTCGACAAGCCTTCAGCTTATGTAAACTAACTAAAACAGGATCTCCAAAGCCCATAGTTTCAAACCAGACTTTCAACACCACTTCTTGCAATCTGGTACACGTCTCCATGCATTCTCAAAACGAAAAGGAAATACAGCAGAATGTACCTGTTGGTTCACTAGCAATATAAGCAGAGAATGATCAGAGATAACAGATGGTGTAATGAACACCTGCATGTCTGGTAACCGGTCCAACCAACTTCGGGTGACCAACGCCCTATCTAACCTTTCTTTCATTACCACCCGCCCATTTACTCTCCTTTCCCACGTGAATTTCTGTCTAGAAAATCCCATGTCCAGTAGAGAACATTGTGTTTGGACGTTCCGGAAACCAGTCAACAAATGCAAATCTTGTGGACGTCCTCCTCATTTCTCCGTTATAGCCACCATATCGTTAAAATCCCCCACAATACACCATGGAAGTGAGGATAAAGCAGCCAATCCTTGTATACACTCCCAAGAAGCTCGTCTTCGATTTCTCTCCGGAAATCCATAATACCCCGTCAATCGCCAATCACCACAAACATCCTTCACACAAACATCAATATAGTTCATATCAGATCCTAGAATCGTTATCAATATATTTTACTATTTGTTCAAGATAATTAGTAAATACCACATCTATTCAAAATAATAAAAAAAACATTCTTTTAGCATAATTTTTAATAAAATTTCAAATATACTTCCACTTTTCTTTTAATTTTTTTTTTCCCATAAACAACCGTCTTTTTTCTTACATACCATAATTGTTAAGAGTAATATAGACATTTTATCAAAAACCTCTTACCTAAAATGAAAATTTCTATATTATTTTGAAACGCGCGTTTAAGAGAAAGTGGTTGGTTCAAAGTTCATGTAGGATCGAACTTAATAAATGGGGCTCAGGAAGCAATATGCTTATTATCTGAGTTACTTTCTCTTTATTTAAATTAGTATGCATATTAGAGGAATACTAATGACACTCTCTCTTGCACTCTTTTTAAGTACTTTCTATATTATTTATCCACTTATTAGTGTCTCAAAAAGAATAACTTATTACCTAAAAATATAAGTTTATTATTCTATATAAGTTTATTATTCTTTAAGACTTAAATTCTAATTAAAAGTAAATAAAAAATGAAAAATTAATATTTGTAAGAATTATAGGGTAACACAAAAGAATTAGCATAAATTTATATTTTATTTTTGTTAGTATTTGTATAATTGTCTTGTCTTGTATTTTTTTTTAATTTACCAAACTACTTTATTTAAAAAGAATTAATAAAAATTAGGGCCGCAAGGCAAATAGCATATTTGGAAATTTAGTAGTAGTAAATATTATAATATTTTTAATATTGAGTAAATAGCATATTGCAAATTTAAAACCCAATTATACCCTTATTGGTAAATAAAAAAACCCTAAATAATCTAAAACAGGAAAATCATTCAACCCTAAAAAATACCCGAATCTTTCTCTTTATCTTTTCCTTTTTCCTGACTACTTACCAAAAAAAAAATAATAATAATAATAATAAAATAGTAGCATCAACTTGATGGAAATATAGGGACCGCCTCCACCGTCGACGTGCCGCCCACTGATGTGAAGCTCGAAGACAGCCGAACCTCAAGCCACTACTATCAGCCCCACTGTATATATACCCATATATATCAGTATATGGTATATATGAACTATATGCCGGTATATATGGCTATACTTATTCATCTCCAAAACCCTAGCCACCTCCCTTCAAATATCACAATTTGTTATATCCATATATACCCTATATAACAGTGACGGAGCCAGACATTTGAGAAAGGGGGGCCCATTTTCTAAAGCCCAAGAAGCCACCAGTAATTTTTGCAAAAAGGAGTAAAAAATGCTTTTCTCAGCCTTCGAACCGGGGGCCAAATGAAGACAGGAACACGCTCTAGCCACCAGGCCATACGCCGAATTCAGTTAGCTTCCTCTACTAATTTTATATATTTTAAAAAGTCATGGGGCCCAAGGGCACCAAGGGCCCATACGTGGCTCCGTCCCTGCCTATATATACCGGTATATGGTATGTAAGACCATATATACCGATATATGGTATATATGAACCATATATCGGTACGTACGGCTTCACTTATTCATCTCTAGAACCCTAGTCGACTCCACTCCGAAGATCACTATTTGCTATATCCATATATACCATATATATACCAGTATATGGTATATATGACCCATATACTAGTTTATACGGCTCCACTTATTCCTCTCTAAAAACCCTAGCCATCTCCCCTCTAAAGATCACCATTTGCTACAACGTTTTAGTATAAACATTACAAAAACATGAAATTCATAACCACTTTAAACGTATTGAGATGAAGATCAACTGCCATATAGGCTATCTCTCCACCAAAAACCGAATCTCTAATTTTTTTCGACAAACATCAATAGCTACTGGTTTGGAATATTCAAAATTCTTTTCCTGAACTTTACTTTTGGCAATAGCTATCGTTTCTGGTTTTGAAAATCAGCAAGTTTCATTATGATTGAAATCGAAGAAGAAGATGAAGAGAGAAGGGGAAGGAAAAGAAAGTGATATGCTCTCCATAACTTTTCAAACACCCATTTATAATAACATTATTATTATCATTATTATTAGGGGTATAAATGTAAGTCCCTATAAAAAGTGTTATTTATTATATTTTTCAAATTATATACTACTTCTGTTTTTTTCATTTTTTTACATTCATTATTTCACCAATACCAATATAGCCCACTTTTCACCAATACCAGTACAGAAATAATAATAAATAATTACTAACCCTTTAAAAAACTTACTTTTTCACCAATACCAATAAAAAAATAATAATAAACAATTACAAAACTTAATATAAATGAAAATGTAAACAACTCAAAAAAACACCCAAAAACGAAAATGTAAACAACTCATGAAAACGGAGGTAGTATCATTTATATTTTTAATCTTTTAAAAAGTGTTATTCTTTTACATTTTTCTATAAATTATAAATTTATATTTATGTTATTTAAAATATTTTATTTTCATACACAAATATAATTTTTAATATTTAAATATTATTTATTTTTTTAGTAATTAAAAATTATAATAAACTATTATATATGTAAATAAAAATAAAACCGATATATTATTACATAAATAATAAGAAGTGATATGTTATAAATTATTAGCATATTTCTCATTTTTAATTGTATGATAAATGGACAAATAGTAGAGAGAGTGTTTAAAAGAGATTACATATTACAGACTTATAGTCTCTTAAAAAATTTTAAACTAAAAACATAAATATGCAATCTAAAAAACACAAAAATACAATTAATATTAATTAGTGCTATATTTATATAATTTTTTCTCTTATACGCATATAATTAATAAAATATGTGGTTGGGGTCCAACAGAGTTAGTGAACAATCTGTCTTCGTTTTTAAGCGAACAGAGTTCGAATTTCCTCTCCTTAATACCTATGTTAAAAAAATATATAATTAATAAAATATAAATATAACAAAAGATTATAAAAAAATTTCAAAATCAAATACTCAATAAAAAATCATTAATATAATGCAACTTAAAAAAAAAAATTGATACAAATAAAAAAGCAAATCCTCCATATACTAAAAACAGAACCTTTTAATTGCTTTATCATTTTGATGTAAAGGACAGAAAATAACATGTTATAATTCCAAAACAGGCTGTCCATTTTTTTGATAATTGTTATAAACTGTATCTTCACATGACACTTTAGAAATTGGCATCTATTTTGTCTAAATTATATCAAGATTTAATAACCCCAAAATCATTTTGCTTTTTAAGGAATCTTTATCCTTGTTAACTTTTCTTTTTCTTTAATGGTGAAACAAAATCACTCAAGATTAATCTCAAATAGGATGAATTATATAAATAATTTATTTTCATTGCTTTATTCATATTATTGCTTATTATAGATTAGACATGACTAAGTTATATTCTCATAATAAAAAGGCCCCTAATATATTAATATTTTGACGATTTTTCGAATAGCACCTTAATATTTGGGAGCGACTGATTTAACACCTAATGTTTTTTATAATTAAGTTGGTATATTAATTGTTGTATTCAGTTTTGGGTACATATTTATATGGCTCAAATCGAACTGATCAGGGATCGTATTGTTTTCGTGAAGCCCATACCGATTCTGAGTCGAACATTAATATTTGCGAGCGAGTGATTAAACACCTATAGTTTTTTCAATATACTTTTCCCCAAAGATAAGTTTTTTTTTTTTTAATATTATCTATATTTTTTTTCGAACCTAATCTTAATTTCTGACTTTTCCACTAAATATGATTAATCTAAATTCGAGTTTAAAAGAAAAGGGTAAACCCACTTAGTGGAAAGCAACAAGAACAAACAAAACCAAACATAGAGAAAAAGAAAAGTGATTTAGAATCATACTTTTCACCCATAATTCCGTTGATCAAAATCAAACCATACTATTATGCTTATTAACCACGCAATTATGCTAATTATTGAACTCCTTTTCCTCTGTCTATTTATACTTATAAATAAGCCATCATTATTATTAGTTAGCCCACCAGAAGCAGCAAAACAATTAAGGTCGAAATTAATTAGTAGTTACTAATTAATTTTAATTAGCCAGCCATGAAGATTTGTGCCAAGTTATGTTCTTGTCTTCCTGGACTTAAGCATCAGAAACAAACCACTGAAGATCATTTTGAAATTTCTTCTTCTTCTTCTTCTCATCATAAATCTCATAAAAAGAATAATAAGAAGTCTAAAGGAGATTCTTCAGCTAAGGTTCCTCATGATGATCATGCAGATGGAAGTAGCCATCACCAGGGTACTGCCGCCACTGATGCTGCTGCCGGCGGAGCTGCGGTTGTAGCTGTGAGTGCTGTACATATGACTGCTGTTGAAGGCGGCGGCGGCGGCAGCGGCGGTGATGGCGGAATGTAGATTTTTTATATGTTAGTGCTTGCTTTTTTTTTTACTTGGCTTGTTATTCTTTTGTTTTTGTTTTGTGATAAAATTTTTAGAGTTGATTGTTTATATAGTTAAGGGTACAGATTCGAAACCTGATCTATCGTATTATATGTAATTACTTATCGTTAGATTATGTTTTGGTGTGCTGTTTGTGTTAATCTTCTGTTTTTGCTAATGTTTTGGTGTGCTGTTAGTGTTGATCTTCCATTGTTCCTAATGGTTGTGATGGGTTTTTTTTTTTTGGAAATTTTCATATTTTTATATTATTTTTATCGTTGGTCCTTTTATAAATATAAGTTTATTTCTCATTTTTAATTATGAACAGTTCTAAGTATATTTACCGATTGATCTATATTAATTAATATTTTTCATCTTTTAACATTAACTAGC
>CATIWJ010046619.1:0-19394 GCA_949640765.1 Croton laevigatus | reverse complement strand
AATATGTATATTAATTCACAACATTGTATAATTCACATTGCAAAATCAAATTTCAAGCAGCTGGAATGACAAAGAAACCGATCAATTGCAAGTTTGAATGCCAAAAATAAGTAACTTACAGGAAAGATCTCTAAATGAGCCCAACGAGAAACTTGCAAAATCCTTCCCTCTAAAGTATTCAACTCACGTTTCCTGCAAAACAGCCCAACGAGAATCAGCAAGATAAATAAAATAGTAAATTAACACAGAATCAGCAACCAGATCCAAAACAGTTTCGAGGGTCCAACAACAAATTCAATCCATAAAATAAAATAGTAAATTCTCTTCTTCTGCATGAAAAATTTCATAAATAGATAATATAATCCTCAAAAATTTTATGCATTGTGTTCATCAAAACCCATTTCAATCTCCATTCCTTTCCCGGAGAAATTAAACTGACCTAATTCGAATCATATTTCTACAATCTCATTTCTCCAGCAACCAAATAGAGCACAAAGAAACGAAAAATCCGAATCTGGTGCAGCTTTTTTGACATTTTCGACAAGTAAATGTAAGAACAATACGCATTGACTACAGAATAAAATCATGAAAACAGAAATTGATAATGTATAGAAGAAGAAGAAGAAGAAGACAATACAATATACAAAATTAACAGAGAAGGAAGGAGAGAGGAAGACAGAAAATAAAATGTTATCAAAGAGTAGAAGAACACACCTAGAAGTAACTCTAGTTGGCCGGACTCCTCAATGCCGACGAGGCCAAAGCGAGCGGCTAGAGAGGGAGCCGAGGAGCGGATGAAGGGTGCTTGGTGTCGATTAGGCGGCGGCGGCGGCTGTGGTGAGAGGCTGAAAGCGATGGTGAGAGCAGCTGAGAAAAGGGAAAGAAGGGAAAATGGGACGCAGTCGAGAGAATGAGAGGGGAAAGGTTGAAAAATTAGGGTTAAATTTTTAACACTTATATATATATATATATATATGTGGGTGTTCGCGAACATGTTCGCGAACAAGCTCGTTTAGGACTAAATGAAACATGTTCGCGAGCGGCTCGTTTGTTCGCGATACACGTTCGAGCTCGGCTCGTTTATTTAACGAGCTCGATTACTGAGCTCGAGCTCGGCTCGTTTAGCTACCGAACGAACTCGAACGAGCATTTAACGAGCCGAGCACCGAGCCGTTCGCGAGTAGCTTGGTTCATTTACAGCCCTATTTATCAGTGTTTTGATTCGAATAATATGAGCTAAAACCTGCTCACCATTTAAAAAAAAAAAAAAACCTTTATTTCCTATATTAATAATGAAATTTGAACCACTTTCATCACTTTTGAGTTGATAGAATAAAATTAATGAATTATTACAAAATCTATTTTAATATAAGAATACACTTAAAACTTTGGATATCATCTACATGAAGTCAATGAACCCTTATGTACACTAACAAATTCAAAACTTTATTTATGATTTTTTTAATTAGCATTTAAATTTTAATTTGGTGGTGATTAGAGATAGGATGTAAACGAGTCAACTTGTTTGCAATTTACTCGAAACTTAACTCGATAAAAGTTTTTTCAAACTTAAATGAATTGTGTACACGTCAAATAAAATTATTATATGGGTATGTGAATTAGGTTAGAGAAAGAAAAATGGCATGCGATACAACAATCAAAAGTATGAAATGGAAAAACTTGTAAAGTATATAGAAATTGACTTATGGGAAAAGTCAAAATGATCTAATTCTTGACTAAAAACGCATCAACTTACACCACACGTAATCATTCAATACGACATAATTGAAAAATGACTCTAAATATCATTATTAGTATTATTACCTTTGCATAAAACTCGTGGGAAGAGGATTATAATTAATAGAATTAATTAATTGACAATGTTAGATTTTTAATTAGGTGACATGAGGGTGAATGGAAGAAAGGAAAATGTTGACGTTGCCACTAATTAAGGTAATTGTTATGGTGTGTTGATTGTCAACTTGACTTCTCTCAGGTGATGTTTATTTTTCATCAAATTTATGATTCTTACGAAACCACTTGTCTTCTCAAATCCACATGTGTCAGGACAGGGGAAAATATCTACCACTATATACGTTTTTATACAGTTATTATCAGACAAATTGTTCAAAATAAAAGTCAATTATATTAGGAGCAACGTTCAGTCAGTTGGTTAAGGCGCTGAGTTTCTTTTGGTACAATCAGGATTGTACTCCTACCTCTTTTTTAAGATTAGAATAAATTTAAGGATATCTATAAAAAAAATCAATTATTAAGGGAAATTTTTCCTTTTTTTTTCAAATCAAGTTACATTTTTGTTTCTACAAGCTACATCGCGATGAAGCTCCGGGCAACTTGCAATCTGACTCTTGCCATGTTGTGAAAACGCTGACTTTATAAACCAATAAAGGATTTAAGATCTCCTATGAGATTCATCTCAATTTTTTTTCTTAGAAATAGAATTTTATTAATCAATAAGAATGAGACCTCAAAATCACAATCATGGTCAAATGAGCAAGCTAATCAGCAAAGCTATTTGCTTTGCGAAAAATATGACAAAACATCACCTCCCACCAACGACTTACGACCTCATTAATATTCAACATAATAATGCTAACTGATTCCGATGCCTGCATCTTCAAATTAAAAAGATGGACACAGAACCCCCAAGGCTATATTGAATCTGAAATCCGACGTATGGTTTGAATAGCAGAAAATTGCTTGGATAAATCACGCTCCTGAACTCCTAAGGAACCTGTTCTTAGAAACATAGATAATCGGCTTAATAAGAACAAGAGAAGAAATTCGCCACACAGCAAATAAACTATGATGAGAAATTATTACTTGGCTCAAGAGAAGACTTCCACTCTTCTTGAAGAAGACATGGTCATGCCACAAATTTGATTAATATCAAATATTTTAAAGATTTTTTTCAAGATCCCCTTACACATTAGAAAATAAGTCTTTTATAGGCAAAAAACATAAGCAACTTAATAGGTAAGTTATCTATTACATTGAATATAGACTTAAAACTCAAAGACAAAAATTAATCTAAACATAATTTAATTATTAATTAAAACTAAATTAATCTAGACAAAATTTAACTTTCACCCAGTCCCTATGGCGGAAACTAACCATCTCAAAATTTTTTTTTAATCATGCAGTTTCTCGTGATTCCAACGATGAAAATGGTAAAATGAGGTACTGTTAGAATCGTATTTTCACCATTTATCAATCTATAACCTCAAATTTGATGGAAAATGACCAGAAATTGAAGAAATAAAGTTTGAACCAAGTTGGTTCAACAATCGGTTTTGATGGCGGCACGTTGCTTTCTTCTTCATTGAGGCCCCTATTTTTTTGGGGCCCTGTACGGTAGCTCACCTTGCACACATTCAGAGCCGGCCCTATTAATCCATTGCCGATCTTATATTTGTGTGTGGATGTTCCTTTCTCACTTTTGATTACTTTCCATATTTGAATTGTTTAGTCATTCCATTCAATATGTTTTCAATTTCTATTTATTTGGAATAATTTTCATATTTTGTCTCTTGAATTTGTTTTATTAATAGATATTGAGTATATCCATTCGTGAATTTTATTGTTTTTGATATTTTTGATGTGTTTGTCTTATATTTTTCTCCTTTAGCAATTCGAAATAAGTAATGAACTAGTGATTTATTTTTTTATTTATTTCTTATTTCTCTTTTTTGAGAAAATTCTAATATACTTCATTACTAGTATTGGTTAATATTTTGCCTATTTATATGAAAAATCTAAACATTATTTAAACTAACAATTCATTAAAATTGTGCATCTCTTAGTAAATTGCGTACTTAAATTTTCAGTCTCCTATACTGCTTCCAATTATCATTTATATCATTTATTTATTTTATTGCATTTCTATTGTTTCCCTTTCAGAAAAAAAAATTGCGTTTGTATTGTTAGGCACTCTAGGTAGCATATGTGATAAGTGTGGAAGTTATGGGCTGCTATCTATTAATTTGTAGTTCCATTGCAGCCTAATTTTTGGATTCATGAAAATTCTATAATTGATCAATCTGGGTTATAAATTTTACCAAAATTTTGAAAATTATTCCCAAAATCATCGGATCCATTATTTAATTCATGTACTATAATATTCCGTTAACCTAACTATTCCAATGACATAAACGTTACTACTGAAAAAAAAAAAAGTATATACTCAAAATATAAAAAAGGAGAGAATATACTCTTAAGAGGAAAAAAAAAAAAAAAGAGAGAGAGAGAGAGAGAGAAATTCTAAATTTCAATAGTTGGGGGTCTTTATTTTCAAAAAAAAAAAAAAGTTTGGGGTCCTTAGAATTGAACCCTTTTAAAAAAATAAAATAAAATTGGCCATGAATATCATCAAAACCTTATTTGGAAAATTTTTAAGTATATTATATTAAATTTGTTGTAGAAGTTCTATCATAAGCTTAACAACATATAAAGTTCTTTTCTTTTATTAAATAAAAAAGCATGCAAAATTATAGTAAAATAAACAAGGAAAAAAAATTTGATGAGAATTGAAAATTCACGTTTTCCCTTCTTGTGGCAAAAATACAAATTAATTGAGAGCAACCGAAGTTTTCTCTCCATCACTACGTCACTTTACAAATGGGAATATTACTAAAATGTCCCTATAATTTGATCAAATTAACTTTTATATATATATACACACACACACACAAAATAAGTGGGGTATGATTGATTTTAAATGGGTGCCGTCTCGGATAATATAGACATGCCTTAGACACGAAGTTAAACAGGTTGGGTCGGGTTGACTGGTATAACCATCAAACCATTTAACAATAGAGCATAATGATTATGGGGAAGGATGCAAACAACATATATATTGAAACTTAATAGATACCTTAATAGATACTAAATGGTACAAACTTTTAGAAACATAGTAAATAGTATTTTTCTTAAATCTAATTTCAAAAATCCTAAAATACCTCATTCCTAAAAAATAAACATTATCCAAACAGCTCATGCCTCTCTCCTACCACCACTGCTGCCACCGCCGCTACCATCACCTCCGGCGACCAGAAAAAACACTGCCATCGCAGCCACCATCTTCAGCAACCAGAAAAAACACTGCCACCACCTCCGGTGATCAAGAAACACCATATTTTAACCTTCTACATATTATTATTATTATTATTATTATTGATTTTGAAGAAGAGAGAAATAAAAATGGTAATTAGGATTTAAGGGAGTAAAAGAAGCCATACGTACTAAAATTTAGAGACATATGAACCATATATCAGTACATATGAACTATATATATCAGCACATTTGAACCATATATATAAAAATATGTGTACTGACATATGAACTATATATACTAGTTTATATGAGCCATATATCAATACATATGGTACATATACCAGTATATATTGTACATATGTATTGACAGTGTTACATATGTTACATATGCGTATCTGCTTCCCCAAAAAGCCTTAGCCACCATGATTATTGCTTTATTCTCCATGAACAACAACACAATCTAAAAATCAACATAATTATGTTTTTAAATACACAATTTCCAAATGAAAAATCAAAACAAAAATGAAATCCAAACAAAAATCAAAATGAGGGAGAAGAAGAAGAAGTATATAACTTCAACTCCGATGGTATATATATACACCAGTAATCCTAGCCGCCATCTTCTCCATGAACAAACAATAACACAAGCCGAAAATCAACACAATCATTTAAAAACACAAAATTCAAATGAAAACCGAAATTAAAAAAAATATCCAAACAAAAATCAAACAGGGGGAGGACGAGGAGAAGGCAACGACCTAAAGGAGGAGGAGGAGGAGAAAGAGGCAGTAAACTAAAGGAGGAGGAGGAGGAGGAGAAAAAGGCAACGGAGGAGGAAAAGGAGAAGGAGGAGGCAGTGGAGGTTGAGGAGGAGGAGGAGGAAGAAGAAGAAGAAGGAGAAGGAGAACGAATGGAAGTTACTTCTGTTTCTAAAAGTCAAAGTTGTGAAAAATTAAAATTTCAATTTATTTTTTTAATTATTTAATGAAAGGAGTAGAAAAGTATTTAATACCCAAAATGCTATTTACTTAATTTTAAAATTTTGGTGCTATTTACCACATTTAAACTTAAAAATGCTAATTACTACCATTTCCCTTTGATATTTAACACTAAAAAAAAAAAACTCAATTTGATTTCGTTCTTTTCGATTTTCCATTCTTTTTCTATTTCCAGATAAAAAGTTGAGAAATTTGTATCCTTTGTTTTTTTTCCTGAATGAAATTTTTATTTTCATTTTATTTATTTTATAAGTTGAAAATAATAGTGCTCACAAGAAGATTGAATGTTTTTATCATAGCTTGAATATTTTCAATTGAGTTTATTTTAGAAATTTTAAATTTTATTATTAAGGATTTAATTTGGAAAATTACTTTACCTATTTATTCATGGTAATCTATTTTTGTCATGCACGCCAAGGCACAATCTAGTGGCAAGTAGGGCTACAAACGAACCAAGCTGCTCGTGAGCTACTCGATGTTCGCTCGATAAAATCTCAGCTCGAGCTTGGATCGATAATAAACGAGCCGAGTGCGAGTTAGAAATCTAAGCTCCTTTAATTAACGAGCCAAGCTCTAGCTCACTTATTTAATAAGCGAGTCGAGTACGACCAAGCTAGTGTTCGGCTCGGCTTGGCTTGTTTGCAACCCTAATAGCAATTACATTTATGACCCTGGCGATAGACCACGATTTGAATCTCCACCCCTAATTTCAAAAAAAAAATCCATTTTTGTAATAATTATATTAAAATGTGTCAAATGGTTATGTGAAAAAAATATAGGTTCATGGGATAATTTCATGTAATATTGTGATAAATCAGTTTTTAAAGTTATATGGGTTAAAGGGATCTGTGGATCAAATAAATTAAATGAATGACACTATAGGGTTAAAGGTTAATTGACACAACACGAATATGACCCCACAAACACGATCATTGAATCCAAACAAACGAGGACCATATTATGCATTATCCACTTGTTTAAAGTGTAAAACCTACATATGGTGATTGAATGGATGTTTTGACACATTTAAAAGCGGAACATAGTGTTTTGGGACAAAAGGTAAGTAAACCTTGGTTTATGGTATTTCAACAAGAGCTTCTACAATAAGTTGATTTCTTGTGCCAAGCAAAAGTAGAACTAGCGGTGTATAGAGCCATGGCTATATAGTGCTATAATTTTAGGAGTGAGTGTTGATTCAACCTTAGCTACAAACAAAAACGTGATTGATCCAGTCCATTTTTCATAAGTTTTGATCAAAGATTTTATTCATACGATTTCAAAGACAAAAGGATTTTGTAGTTACAGATTGAGCTTCCATAGATAGCAAAATACTATCAATGTGGTAGGTTGAGCTTTGATTTTTTGACTAGAGGTGTAAGTCTGCGTCAACGATGATAAATAGGCAATGGTTGAATAGAGGTGAAGGTGAGAATTGATTGGTGATGCAGGAAGATTCAAATAATAGAATTTCAAGATTCAACTTGTGAAATTGAAAGTTGCTCCACTCAACTAAAAAAATCAAAGGTAGTGTAAAGTGGATGTTTGAACTCAATGGCGGTGTGTCGAAGATAGCAGTAAAGACAATTGGAAAAAGTTTGCTTGTATCATCGTAAAGTGATTGAGTCTAGTTCAATTTAGAGACATCAATTCGTATGGAAGAGAATAAGATAGGGAGGTGGTGTAACTGATGAGCTTCGGGTCAGAGGTGTGGAGGAGTGCACGGTGGCGACTGTGTGTCCACATATTATCGTAGAAGCTCCTGTTGAAATAGCACAAACCAAGAGAGTTATTCTCCCATTGTGCATCTGATTATTATTTTAATGCCACGCTTTCATAGCACACACTTTAATTGAGCAATCGAAATCAAGTGACCACTTACCAGAGCCGCGGGGATATAAACAACACAGTTTAGTAAAGTATCGAATCATAATTGATTCAAAACAAACTTAAGGGGCCATTCGTTTTTCGAGTAAAATTTAGGAAAATTTACAATAACCTTTTTAAGTTATAGCATATACTACATTTTTCTCCCTAATTTTTTAAACCGTTAACAATTATACTCTTTCTATCTATTTTTCTGTTAAAATAACGATAAAAGATCAAAATGTAATTTTACTGGCTCTTTTGAAAAAGCTCAAGAAATGAAGGGCTGAAATGAAAATTAATTATATTTAATAATTAATTTTTTCTTAAAAAAATTAATTTAATTTATAATAAATACTTTTCTTCTTCTTCTTCCTCTAACCTATCACCAGTGCCATATCAATATCTTCACCATTTCAGACCACCATCCGGAGGCTCGGTCAATTCTGGCCACCACCACTACCGCCTTCTCTCATTCATTTGTAGCCACATCCACCACCAACACAAACCACCACCAACTTCCGCTGCTCCACCCAGCGCCACCCTTCCTTTCATCCACCCAGCATGCCCTTCCTTGAAGAAAAATAAATAAAAATTAATAAAAAATGCTAAGAAACGATTGTTGCATCTATAACTCCTCCATCCCATCCGGCCAGTGAGATGATGAACAAAGCAACCTCCAAAGATTTCCTTTTAGCATCCAACTGGCGAGATGATCAACAAAGCAGCATTCAAATATTTCCTTTCAGTTTCAATTTTTCATCTGATTTGTTTGTTATTTCAACCATGATTGTTGAAATCGTTTGGATCTATTTCGTTTCTATTTTGTTTCTTTTTTTTCAAATTTGTTTTCTAATTTCAGATTTGGTGATGATGATGATGAGTTTTTCAGTTTTTGATTTGCTTCAGTGAAGAAGACAAAAGATGGACGAAACAAGAACAACTTGCCAGAAGTTTTGGTTGCCGAGATATTTATGGTTGCCTGAAGTTACGATCTGGTAGCTGAGAATATTTCTAGTTGCTTCAGCTTCCGACCAGTTTTGATCCATTACGTTTCCTTTCAGTTTTGGTTCTTGGTTGGCCAGAAAAGATGAACCGGCCATTATAATCCGGCCATTACAATCCTTACAAGTAGGTGGATGAAAGGAAGGGCGGCGCTTGGTGGAGCAGGTGGAGCAATGGAAGTTGGTGGTGGTTGTGGTTACAAATGAATGAAAGAAGGTGGTTGTGGTGGTGGTGGAGGTGATGATTGCCGAAGTTGACTAAGTTGTCAGATGGTGGTCTGCAATGGTGAAAATATTGACATGGCAGTGGTAATAGGTTAGAGAAAGAAGAAGAAGTTAAGTTTTTTAGGAAAAAATTAATTATTAAATATAATTAATTTTCATTTCAGTCCTTTATTTTTTGAGCTTTTTCAAAAGAGCCCGTAAAATTACATTTTAATTCTTTACCGTTATTTTAACAAAAGAAAATAGACAGAAAGGGTATAATTGTTAACGGTTTAAAAAATCAGTGAGATTTGTGTCCCCCAAAAAAAAAAATCAAGGAGAAAAATGTAGTATATGCTATAATTTAGGGAGGTTATTGTAAATTTTCCTAAAATTTATAGGAAAAACAATCCATTTGGCTATTTACAAAAAGATGAAAAGCTGAATATTTACCAAAATTTAGGCATTCGATTACCAGGGCGTAGATTAGGTTGTGCAAGCAGACCGCTTGCACATGGCCCTATTTTTTTAGGGCATCCAAATTTGAAAATCCATTACTTTTTAAAAAAGAAATAACTATAAATCTACTCACTAAAGATTGAACCTTGGACATTTAACTTAATTTAGTAAGCATATACTATTAAGCCACTCTTAAAGTATATATTTTATATTAATTCTAATAATATATATCCTAATTTTCCTAGGCCCAATGCCCAATTTTAATACTACACACAACACTTCTCAAATTTATTAGACGGCTCTGCCGATTACTCGATTGCCGAAAAGTAATTATCTCGAACATTGTTAGGTTCCGACTTTCTATGCTTGCCAAAATATAAGGTAGAAATATATAATTAACGGACACAAATTTTATCATAAATATTTTTCAGCACGCATGTTTACTGGGAAGAAAATATTTGACTAGCACCACTAGAGAAAGTCTTTTTTGAGTTTTTTCTAACCCAAAAAAAAAAAAAATGGCCCATAGTCCTTGATAAATTATTTTTGATTAACCACGAGATATCATGAATAGGTCTTAACTATGAGTGGTACTTTTAAGCTATAATCACATCAAAATTAATCCTCATTCGAGCTAGTAGGTCACTTTCGGAATGTAAAGCTTTAAGCCAGAGTCACATTAAGACTAATCTCTGTTCAAGCCAAGTAGGTCATTTTCAAAAGACAAACCTCTTACCAATTTTTAAATAACTACGTACATAAAAAAATTTAAACTTACGGTCTCACTAAATCCAGAAAAGCTCTTACCAACCCACTTAACCTTGGCTTGGCTGAGTCCTTAATAAATTATTGTTATTTTGTTTGTGCATATAATAGGTCAAATTGAAAACATATCACAAGTGGATACTGATCTGGCATGGTTTTATTGGATGATTAAAATAAATAACTTTATCAAATACAATTAGAAAATAATTTTTGCTTTGTTTTTTATTTTAGGAAATTATTTCCTTTCTTCATTACAAGATAAATCATGGAATTTTTTTCCGAATGATAAATCATTAAATTTAAAGAAAGCATAAAGGCATGAGCCCATCACATTAAAAATAATAATAATAATAAAGAAATTCAATTTCAAAATGAGCTTTAATTCCTTTGTCTAATCACTGACTTAATACACTTGGAAATGTCAACCACCATAACATTTTCCAAGATTAAAATTGTTCCGGTTACTTCCTTTTTTTTCCATCTTCACAACAAACAACAATGGCTTCTTTCTTGCCCACTATAAATACCCACAAGATGAAGCGAACCGTTTTCTATCATTTTATGTAAAACCAAATTTAACAGGAACACAACTACAAATTTTTCAAATCAAGAGAGCATAAGCATAAGCAGGCATGGCGGATGAGTACAACTCAAGTACAAATTGGTGGGATAATTCTTCAAGGAATAGATTCGATAGCAGTTCATCTTCTTCTTCTTCAGGTCTTAATAGCACTTTAAACAGCTTCGCTTGGCCGTCAGAAATGGTAGATGTTAAAACAAGGTCTTCTATTAATGAATCTGCTTCCGTCTCTGATACTTCTACTGTTTTTCACGATCATACCCATAAACCACCTCAGGATTCTTCTTCTTCTGATTTGCATATGATGGGTTTAGGCCTTTCTTCCCAGCAACCCATGGATTGGAATCAAACTTTACTGTAAGTATATATTTTTTTTTCAGATCCAACTTTGATAAACAAAAACCCTATTTTAAAATCTTTTTTTCCAAAATTTCTTTCTGATATTACAGTCGCGGCGGCGGGGAAAGCAAGACAGATAATAGCTTCCGCTCCATGCTGCAGGAAAACTATGATCAACAAGAATGGAGAGAGAGAGTTTATAGTACTGGAAATGAATCTACCATTAATGAATATAAGCAAATAAACAGAGGTTTTTCTTTAGATCATCAACCTCAGTTTAGTCCTCACGGTGGAAGTTCAAGTGAGAGTACAGTGACATGTCAAGGATTACAGTCTTCAAGCTTTCAGATGGATTCACCCAATATTTACGGAGCTCCGGCGGCGACGATGTTACAAGGGTTATTATTATCACCGGATAATCACCACCACCACCACCACCACCATCATCAACAACAACAACAAACGCAATCTTCTTTAAGTTATCAATACGGCGGTGCTGCTAATTATGGGATTAGTACTAATAATGAATTAGTTCCTTCATGGTCTAAAGTAACTAATTTTTTAAGAAATTCACCTCCAAAACAATCTCCTCATAGCCAATTGCATTTTTCCAATAACGCACCGTTTTGGAATGCATCAGCAAATAATTCCATGACCGATGTTCGTGCTAATTTTTTCTCTTCTCCTTCGTTGCAACCCCAGTTTCCTGCGTCGAGTTTCGAAGAAAAACCAAAGGTACACAATAAGCATCTATGAATGATTGTTATTCTTTGTATGGCATAATTGTTATATTATTATTAGTGTTGAGATTTTTTTTTTTTTTTTTGGTTCACTCAATAAATTTTCACAGCAGAATATATCTGAAGTACGAGATTCTTCAAGTACAGTTGTGAAGAAAAGCACAAGCGAAACACCAACCGCTAAAAGGCCTCGAAACGAAGCCCCATCGCCGGTGCCAGCTTTTAAGGTATAAATTAAAGAAGTTGGGTGGGCTGTATTAGTCATTTGTTTTTATTTGGGTTACTCACAAACATATTGATTAGTTTGATTTTGTTAATGTTTCAATATTATGATTTTATATAGATATAGATGAGAAATTTGTTTTTTCTTTTTCTTTGATATGTGTTAATTAGGTGAGAAAAGAGAAGATGGGGGACAGAATCACTGCACTGCAACAATTGGTTTCACCTTTCGGAAAGGTAACCTATATATAAGGTTTTAGATTTTTTTTTTTTAAGTTTTCTTTTTAGAAATTTAATGTTCATTGATTATATATGTTATTATGATGTGTTGATGTCTCAGACTGATACAGCATCGGTGCTTTCTGAAGCCATAGAATACATCAAATTCCTCCATGAACAAGTCTCTGTAAGTTCTGGATATTCTCGTTTATAATATAAAGTTTTAATATTCCATTTCGAATTAAAAAAAAAAATTAATGTACTATTTTATTGTTTTCAGGTTCTGAGCACTCCATACTTGAAAAGTGGAGCTCCCATACACCATCACCAGCAGCAGGTACAACATTCTTTTTATAATTAATTAAAATCATCACTTAACTATATATGATTAATCTATTATAAATCGTAAATATAAAACTAAATCTGGGTATGTTTAGGGTTCTGAAAAAGATCAAGAAGCACACAAACAAGACCTGAGGAGTCGAGGGCTTTGTTTGGTTCCGGTTTCGAGTACTTTTCCAGTAACCCATGAGACCACAGTTGATTTTTGGACCCCTACATTTGGAGGAACATACAGATGATTGAAATTCGGGTATGGGAACAGATTCTATATGAACAAGTGGGTAAATTGAAATGTAAGTTATGGTTAGTTTTGGCAATATCTTATCAGAAAAACCCAGCCAAGTTGGGAATGATAAGATGAAAACGGCGTCGTTATTGTCATCAAAGAAGAGAAGCAAGTGATGCATTGTCACTTGCTATTCCAGAATATATAACTGTTCAAAGTTGACATGAAAGAAGAAGAGAAAAGGGAATAGAAAAAGATACTGAAAGAGAAATGATATGATGATGCCAATTAATTTGTTGTAATAACCTGAAGAGTTAATCAATTAACTAAAAGTGGGTTAAGAATGAGAATATATGGGTAGGATGCTGATTCATTTTTTAGAGGAATTAATTAGTTAAAGTGTTTCAAGATATGCAGTAGTAATCAGTTTAATATGAATAGCAAGATTTGTTTTTTTTTTCTTCTTATAATCAAAGATTTGTTTTTGTTGTTGTTGTTGTTGTTGATTATAATTAATTAGCATAAGCAGTATATATATATAATAAGTAATTAAAGGAGGGTTGTTGTTCTGATGTTAGAATAGAATAGAAGAAGAGAAGAGAAGAGAGGAAAGGAATAATAATAGAGAAGAGAAGAGAAGGGATGTGGGGATGTGATTTAATTGGAAATCTCACTTTCGAATTGTTTGTGTTTGGAATATAGTTAGTGGGAGTCAGAAGGTGGCCCATTGCAATTCCGTCTCTTCTTTTTAATTCTATTATATTTTTGTTTTGGAAAATGGAAGTATATATGTATGTAATGTAATGTAAGTATAGTGTGTAGATGCTATCAATTAATATTTGCTTTTTATGCTTTTTATCGAATGGTCACATTGAAGAGCTTCCATTGGAAGGTAAAGAGAAGCTAACAATTTCTCTCTCTCTTCTTTCTTCCTTCATTTTTAATTCTTTAAGCCATTTCCACCTTTATGCTCAAATTGACTTATTGTTTAACATGGTTACTGATTTTTAAATTATAAGTATTACTAATTTGTTTATTATATTTTATTTTTAACTTATAAGTTGGTAAAAAAAAAATTAAGCATTAACTATTTTTAATATTTGGAAAAATTACTCTGGAGTCCCTATGTTTTGCTATAATTTGCTTTCAGGTCCATGTGTTTCAGATATATGCTTTGTGCCATTTTGGTTTTGTACCAAATATGTTTTCGGGTCCTTAAGTTTTACACTGTTAAACAACGGTCATTCCATTCATTTTACACATTAAGTCAGTCAAATAGGAAATATTCCGACGGCCGGAAAGAAAAATTCCAACTGTTTTTTTATCGGATGTTCCCGAAGGGACAAATTCCAACTATTATAATACCCAAAAATGGCTGGAATTAATCATCCACCACACCATCAGAATCGTATCGCTTTTAGGAATCCAAAAACACAATTATTTTCACTTGACTCCAAACTAAATCACCGGAAAAGTCTAAAATATAATTGAATTCTAATCGGAAAATTAATCTCCTAAAATTCTTAGTAACAACACATGAAATTTATATCAAAAGGAATAGGAGATTGAGACAAAACTATAGATATCCAAATTGGGGATGAAAAATAATCGAAAGATGTTGGAAGTTCTGTGACCCGTTTAGAACTCATGATCCCGACCTATTTATTTCTTCTTTCTGGTCACAGATCGACGACAACGAGGATATCAAAAGAAAACTTAGGTTGAGGGGAGTCAATTGGTGTGCTAAGAGCGTGCGTCAAGCTTTGTATTGAGGGTGGCAACGATTCTTTGAAAATGGCAGCTTGGAGAAGAAGAAGACGACGAGAGAGGAAAAGAGATTTTTGTTTGACTTAACGGGTAACTAGAAGGAAAGATCCGAAAGCATATTTAGTACAAAACTTAGCAACCTTAAATCATATTTAAATAAAACGCAAGGATCTAATATTAGATTATAACAAAATATAGGGACCCAAGAGTAATTCTCACTTAATATTTATATGGTTTGATAGCTATAGGGAGTAAATACTAAATGATAAATATCTTCTATTGTTTCCCTAAAAAATATGTTTTCTCCTATAAATATATTTTTACGGCCTAATATACATATTAACACCTAATAACATTTGCACGTTTTCTCGAGTGGCACCCTAACATTTGGGTGTGTATAATTTAACACTTCACGTTTCGATTTTTTCAACAGATTGACACCTCGAATGGTGGAACACCATTTTGGGACAAAAAATATAATTTATCTTACTGTCTTCTTCCTTAGGCTAGTTACCATTTCAAAATTTATCAAATCCAAAATCTCATTTTTTGATTCCACCATCGATTGGAGCAAATGAATACATGAAATTGGAGTAATCGACAAGCCCAACATAACTATGATCTTATTTTCCCTGTCCGATGGTCAGAAAAGCTCAAAAAATGGATTGAAACAGTCTGTCTACAAAAACTTTTGACGAGTTTTCACAGCTTTACGATGGTGCTCCGGCGAAAATAGATATTTCAATTCCCCGTGACGAGAACTTTTAGTTGATGTCTTCCTTGTCATAGATCTATAGCTGAAGAAGAAGATGGGTGTTGGTGGGAAGAGAGAGAGAGAAATAGTTGTGAAGTTCCAAATTTTTTAGGAGTTTTTCAAGGTTTTCCGGCAATATTAAGACAAAATTAAGTGTACCATGAGACTCACCGTGGCGAGGGCTAGCCAACGGTGGTCACGGCTTGTCAGTCTAGACTAGCAAGCTTCCAACGTGTGGTCTGAGAAATTGGCTAAGGGAGGAAAAAGAAGGGAAATTTAATTTTTGTGCTCAATTTTTTAAAGAAAGATACAGTTTGTTTAGAAAAATTACATTTTGGCCTCTAAATGGTGCGTGCATTTCACGCGCAAATTTTCGGCATGTGAGTTGTCAAACTGTTGAAAAAATTGGAATGTGAGGTGTTAAATTGTGTACACGCAAACGTTAGAATGCCACTCGAAAAAATGTACAAACATTAGGTGTCAATATATGTATTAGGCCTATCTTTTTCAAATATTATTTCTTTACATGGTATTCAAGTCAAATGCTCTCTTCCGAAAAAGAATGAAAGTGTTACCAAATATCTTTATTATTCATATCTATGTTCCCAACAATTCCTTCTCTGTTCATCTTTTGCTTCTTTCCCGTTTCTAATTATCGTCGGTTCTTGGTTATTTTTTCAGCAAAATGGCGACCTTTAATCCCAGTTGGTATCTATCTCAGAAATTCGTATATTTTTTAATGACTAGCAATTCATGTATGATACATGATGTATCATACATTTTTGACATAAACGCCAACTAGGATGGCACAGCAATGGTTCAAAGGAAAATAACCAGAAACTATCAAAGAATACTTCTTAAAAAACATCTGTGAAGGTTGTGTATACATTTGCAATAAAAAATATTCAGTGCCTTCATTGAAATAGTAGTATTAATTTCTGTACTTTCTGTGAAAATTATTCTGATTTTCATAATATTATGAGTATTGAGTAACATGGATTTTTAATGATGTGGCAAGCCACATGTCATTGACTTTCTAAGCTACGTACTGGCCAACTTGTTCGTTGGAAAAACAACCAGAATCCAACAATGGGTATTATTTTGAAACCATTTGTAAAGATTGGGTATATATTTGCAACCAAAAAAAAACATTATGCACCCTAATAAAATGGGGTGTAAGTTTAGATACCTTAAGTAAAAATAACCTCCTCGGATCAAATAATCTCCCGCTGAATTCAATTATGAAGTGGATGGATTCTATTTTTTGCTTACTCAGTGTATAGAGCTTGAACAATTGAAAATTTTGTGCTAATTTGCAATTTTTTCCCTTCTTTTGTAACCATTTCGTAGTTGTTCAACTTGAGCATTGGCACGCTCAGGGGGGCTGTGAATATCTTGGGTGTCTCTACAATCTCTAAATCCTTGAAAATCTTTACAGTATTTTTTATTATCCTTCGCGCTTTAATTAACTGTATCACTGCTTTATAAGTTACCTATTAACCAACTAACATAAAAAGATTTGAAAAAAATAAATTATAACTTATTTTTAAGTAACTTAAATTTCTTTTTAACAAAGAAGTAACTTAAATTTCATTATCAAATTAATAGTAATAAGTGAATCAACATCAGTTTAAATCGTACTTTTGCCGTATTAAATTCAATGAGAGACAAAATTTAGATTCTTTTAAAGAAAATCTAAACTTTGTTAATTTAATCGAACAAATAAATAAATTGTTAACCAAGTCTCAATAATAGAAGTTAGAATTAGAAGAAGCATATATGTTTGATTTATTGGACGGGTCAGGTTTACCCATGACGGGTGTACAAGCCCAAGTCCATATAATAATTAATTATATAGATAATTAACTAAATTGTAGTAATATTTAATTAGTTTAAATGTTATAATCTAGGTCTAAGTTGAATGTTCATCTAACTTCCCTCCCATCTCTGAGTGGAAAATCATAAATCTCTAAGCAATAAGCATTTAGACTGTGGTTAATGGTAGTAGTTCCATTTTGTGATTGCTCTCACGATCAATATATTAATAATACAAGGCTAAGGAGTTAACTCTTAATCTTGCTCATGATATCGTTTTTGCTGCCCATCAAAAAATAGGTATCCGACTGCGCATCAAAAAGTAAGAATTCGATTCACTATTAATTTATATTATGTGATTTATGTGTTAAATCGATCACTGTATATTAAGCAAGAACCTGTGCATTGAACATTTAGTATTTGATGGATGATGGATCAAATTCCAATTGAAGAAGGCTTTACACTTGTTCTTCAGTGCATGCACCAAGCGAAGCCAATCAAACTCCAATAAAACATTCAACATATGTTAATCCCAAATATGCATTTCCGCAGTCACATAATAAGCAGAGAACCAACCTCGAAACAAGCTAGAAATGAAAGAGGCCATTGTCCTTAATTAAATTCTCATACAAAACAAGTAACCTCTTGATTTCTTTTGTTTTTTTCTCTTGTTTTTACCAAAACAGTGTAGCTTCTAAAAGCCTTCTAAAAAAAGCCCATGAAATACCTCGCTACATGCTTAACCATATTACAAGTGTTCATTTGACATCTAAGATTAGAAATGTTCATTTAATTCAGTTAACTTTCATTTAATCTATAAATTCAACTAATAATTTGATTAACCAGTTCTACCTTAAAACAACACTTCATTTATGTATGTTATTATTTAAGCTTGTTATATTATTTAAAATTAATAAAATATTATATTAATTAAATATATAAGTAATTAAAAATAAATAGATAAAGATATTACTAATAATAATTTTATTTAAAATAACTATATGAAATTATCAATTTTATTTTAAAAATCTAAAAAAATATTCGAACGATTTATAATCTAAAAATCATCAAATATTTATTCATGTAAACTATATAAGATTAACCTATCATTGCTCATTGTAAAAAAAAAAAACTATCATTACTGAAAATTAAAAAAAATATATAAACAAATTTAAACCAAAATAACATATTTCTTACAACATACTCCCTTAATTCCCAAATATAAGCCAACTTTTCATTTAGGTGGCCCAAATATAAGTGTTTTTCTATATTTAGTATACTTAGAACAGTATCAAATACTCTTTTTCAAGATTAGTCATCATTGCCTTAAAAAAAAATTACTCATGGAGAGTAAGTATTTATCCGGTGTTTCAGAGTATAACTATCTTTTAAAGTTGTTAAATGGTCTCAGACTATTCCGGATCAAGGCATGACATGAACCATTAATGTTGGTGCCTCCGGCCTTAAAGACATTGTATTCTCAATAATCGAACCTGTGACTTTTTGGTTAAACTATAACAGTTTTACCAACTGATTAGGTTAAAAAGCAAAGGGGTGTATTCAATCAGTAGAATTAATGACTTTTAAAGACTTTTTGAAAGAAAGGCTTTTAAAGACATTCTTAGATTTTTAAAGACTTTTGTAGAGTTTTTAAAATTTCTGAATGACTTTCAAAAACTTTACTTTTAAATACTTTTATAGACATTTAAAGACTTTATTTTTAAAGACTTTATTTTTAAAGACTTGTATGGATATTGATGGATTTTAAAATATTTTACTTTTATGGATTATAATTTTTTTAATAAAAATATATTTCAACAACAATTATTTATCAAATAATAAAACTTTGTTCAATTCATTAATAAAGAAATTATAATACACGATATCAATTACAAAATCATCAAACCATAATAATAATAATAATAATAATAAAATTTATATTTCTTATTTAATAAAAATAATTAATTCTTAAAATAGTATATAAAATTATATGAATTAAAATAAAAATTACACATTATATAATA
>CATIWJ010046617.1:0-10114 GCA_949640765.1 Croton laevigatus | reverse complement strand
CGTTTCCGTTTCCGTTTTGCATCGTCCATTTATTTCCCCTCCAAAAAATAAATTAATGAAAATTTATTCAAAATAAACACGATCAAAATTTACAATTACTCCATTTGTCATATTTTCTTTCCAATTCGCCTGTAAATTAGTCTTTCTTTAGCCAAATACCCTATTTTAGTAATTTTAGAAGGTACAAATATATTCTGATTGTTTCAAAAAATGGACTATTTAATAAAAATGGCCAAGTCACGATAAAAATTGAGCACAAATGTGATAAGTGGAGTAATACAAAAAGGAACAATGTGACCAATTTTTTCGAATTTAATTAGTAAAACGGCATGTTTAAATAGCACTTAACTATATTTTTATTAATTATTATTGAAATATGTCCAAATTTGTCAAAATATTTATACACTATTATTAGCTAATATATAGTATATAATTGCACTTTTTTTTTCTCCAAATTATAAAATATGGATAGCGTTATTTTCAGAACAGATTTTGCTACTGCAAAGCAATCTCTCTTATATAAATTTAAAGCTTTGACATTAATAAAATCTAATCTAAAAATAGCAGTATCCTAAAATATTTAAATATTTAGTAGATAAAAGTACATAATTTATAATACAAGAAATGGTACTCCCTATAATAATTTGGGGATTTACTTTGTAAGTGTGACCAAAGAATATTCTGTCATGTTCACATCATTCTCAATAATTCATTCCCATAATGCAAAAAAAAAAAAAAAGGACCTACAGTAAAAATAAATTGGTCCTACTTGCTCAAAAGGATATTGACACGTGTCACTATTGGTGGTGGATGTTCTACAACATGATGTGATGTGCATATGCGCAAATCAATTCATTGAATGTGTCAAAAAAAATAAAAAAGAAAAGAAAAATGAAATATCTCGAGTAGCTATTTTCTCTTAACAATGACATTTTATAGTTTTCAAGTATGAAAATAAATTTTTTTATATTATTATTTAAATTTACTAAGAGGTTCTTATTTCAACAATAGACTACAAAAATTCAACTAAATTTGTGAAAATAAATTAAAATTCCTCGACTTAATCATATTAAGAATTTATTAATCAACTTAAATTACTATTCTATTCGTTCCACTTTAAGTGACATTATCTTCTTATGCACGTCAATTAAAAAAAATTAATTTCATTACTTTTATAGAATAGTAAAATAAATTTACGTAAATATCCTTATATTAATTATTTAGTACCTTTGAAAACACAATATTTAAATTTTTAGATAAAGTATTATAATTTTTTTTAACATAAATATAAGAAAAATTATGAATTATCACAAAATGAATTACTTAAACTGTGAAAAATAATAAAATTTCCGTTTTCATTATATTTGTTATATGAAAAAAGCTAAATATAAATTTCACATAGAAGCGAGATATAAGAATTGATCCACATTACTCTAAGAATTTTGGTTTTTTGGATGAATGTTGTTATTATTTCATTCATAGAAAATTTGAACATATCTCGTTACAAATATTGATAAATTTAGAACAAATGATAACTATAAAAATATCATTACTAAAAGATGAAAAATTCAGGTTTAAATCTTCGACTTTGTGTTATTTTTGAACCACAGATCGACTCTTCTTTGATATTTAAATAAAAAGTACAATTAGTAAAGATATAAATACGAATTTCTCACGTCATTTCTTCTATATAAGAAGAAAACCAAACTCTTACGAAAGAAAACCCAACTCTAATGAAAAAAGATTTAACACTCACTTAAAAAATAAGAATAAAAATTCTCATTAAAAGGAGAATAATAAAAATAAAATATAAAAATATCATATTTATAAAAAATTTAATAAATCTAAAATTATTTGATGAAGAAATAAAAAAATAATTATAGGGGCTACAACCCAAAATTTTGTAAGGCTTAGAAAAGAAAGCGGTTGAAAAGAAAAAAAAGAAAAAAGAAAAAAGATGGCTAAAGTATGGCTATTCCATATTATTTTAGAAGCTTTAAAATTAATTTGGAATAACACGTGGTTGGTTTTGAAATAATAATTCCAAATTTGGATAGATTGATTGACCAAACCAAAAGGCTATTAAGTATTTTGTCATTTAGTCAAAAATTTTCTTTCTTTACACAACTAGAAGTTCCCTTCTTTCTGGATAATATGAATTTATTTCGTGTATGCTAACCGTTGCTTTTTTTTGTCTCTTTCCTTTCATGCGGGAAATGTCGTTTTTGCTTGCTTCATTTTTATACCAATTTCATGTTATATATACCTTAAAGTTTGCTTATTTTGTCCCTATTATTATGCATGTTATATCATGTAATCTTTTTTTTTTTGGGGGAAATAATGTACTTAAATTTTTATACTACCTCGTTTATTTTTTACTACCTCCATTTCTTTTGATTCTTTACATTTCCTCTTTTGACAAAGTTTTTGGGTTGTTTACATTTCCATTTATAGTAAGTTTTGTAATTGTTTAGTATTATTTTTTTATTGGTATTGGTAAAAAAGTAAGGTTTGTAAAGGATTAGTAATTGTTTATTATTATAGTGTATTGGTATTGGTGATTTATTGGTATTTGTGTTTTTAGGGTGTAAAGAAATGAAAAAATTGGAGGTAGTAATTGAGATTTTTATTTTTTATTTTTTATTTTTTTTATAATTTTTTTATTTTATTTTTTTAAAAAAATAACCACTCCTATTCACTCAATATAAAAAGTGAACTCTACATATACTAAATACAAATTATATATACGATAAAATAAAAAATATAATTATCTTAATTCAACAAAAAGTACCAAAAATCTCATTTATTTTAAAATACTAAAGTCCTAAAGTCTTAATAAATTAGAAATAGAGGTATTATTTTTTTTTTAACATGATTATGAGTTATATTGCTAAGATTTACAAAAACTATTATTTTAAAAGATTTACACTAATTATGTAACACCCCTTAATCCGACCATTTATAGCCGAATCAAGATATGCCACATTACATATTACATATTATACAATTCATATTCTAATTAAATTACAAAATAAGGGTACTTTTTGTTCCCTATTATTCTAACTTTGCTCGTACTAACTTCAACTTCACAGTATATGTCAATCTAAGTTCTTTGGGCTCTGGTGCTATTGGACAATTTCTGTTTCTTTCACATCTTTTGGAGACCTACAAGTTCAGAATTAATCAAACTTGCCAAGCGATTACACTCAGTGGATACTTTAACTAATGGAAAGCGTAAATAATTTAAATGTGCATGCATAATTTTTAACAATATTAAAATATTGTAAAACACATAATAAAATAAATTGCATAATTTAAATTCTTAGTTGTTTAGCTCTACTAGGCATTTAGGTGAACACAAAGATAAAGTTACTATCTGTATTTCGGTATGGCATGGTATTATTTACACCAATTCTGAATTCTATCTTTTCAAACGGCCGTATTCAAATTTGATCAATATCAAAATCTGTTTGGTAATACGACTGACTCAATCTGTATCACTTTTTAATATGTTTCACTTTTCAATTTATTCAAAAATTCGCAATACTGCTAAGTATATGATGCATCATACCCTTATCTCATTAGTTCAACTTATCATAATTAGAGCAATAAATATTTAATGTATCATTTTCATATTTATCAAATTTCTTAATCAAACACCATTTCATAAATCAACACTTATTTAACGAAAATATCATTATCTTAAATCATTGTCTTTCTAAAAAATATAGTCATAATAAATTTTCAAATGATTTATTTTTATCAAAAATATACTTATTCAAATATACTGTATTATTTTTTTAAAATAATAAATTTATCTTAGATAAATACGATATTATTTTTTTTATCAATACATCTATAATAAATATTCATGACTTTTACATCAAATATATTTCAACTATATTATCAAATACTATTTTTATTAAATTAAATACAAATACTTATTTTATAATATTAATGGAAAAATCTTTTATATAAATTTTTATTAAAATATAATTTCCTTAATCATAAATATTCTTGTTTTATTTCTTTGTCAAATTATTTAAAAGTTTATTATATAGTAATTTCTCAAAAATAATATTTAATTTATAATTTTTCAAATTATCTAATAAATGTTATTTTCTCAAAATAGTCAAATTAAAAATATAATAATTTTTCAAAATATATTCTAACTCTCTTTATGTATAAAAATTACTTTATATAAAATAATATATTTTTCTTATAAGAATTTTAATAAAAATATTACTTTAATCAAAATTACTAAGTAACCTAATTTACTAATTATAAAATTTATAAACACCTAATATATTTCAATTACTTTTAATAAAGTATATCTTTTAAATAATAATAACAATAATAATAATAATAGTAATAATAATAATAATAATAATAATAATAATAATTAAATAAATCTTATATAACAAGTTTATTTAAATCTTAAATTTAACAAGTATTATTTTTTACTTAACCATAGAAATATTTGGTTTAATAGAATTCTTAGTCCTTCCTCTTAATAACAAAGGTCATAATCTCAAATAATTCATATCCAAATAAAAATAAATAAAAATTTAACCCAAATAACTCCAAACAATCATTTAATGCAAATTATTAAAAACAAGCATAAAATAAAATTTAACTTTTCAAAAATTAAAGTATCAAACTTTAGTCTCCTTGCTACGGTCTTTATCTCTTAATTCCTCGGACTGTTCTTTATCCTATCATTGTCCATATCTAATAGTCATAAGGTATTGTCCATATTTGTCCATTAAATAGTCCATATGATTATTTTTAATTGGATCCATTTAATTGCCTTTAATTTTAATTATCCAAATATTTAATAAATATTTTATAAGTATTAATCACCAAATTTTTGTCATTATAATTTTTAATCTTAATATTAATTAAGATTTCCCACTAATTAATTCATAAAATATTTATCTTGTAATATTTATCTCAAAAATCAGTTTCTAATATTTATTTTAGCAATATTAAATTTAATCATAGCCTTTAATTAATTTATTAACATCTCAAAATTATTAAATTTCAAAAATAAACTTAATTTAATATTAAATCAGTTATTTGGACGAGATTGAAGTGAGAAAATAAGTTTTAGGGTCAAAACCTGAGAAAACAATAGGCGGAAGGACGAGTTTTCACGCGGAATAAAACAATAGGCGGCTTGGCTGGGCAGATTGGCAGGGTTCGGAAATTTTTGTGTTTTCTCTCAATTTTTTATGTTTACCCGAAATTTTGAACATTCTAATGACTTCTCAGTAGGGGTGTCAAAAGTTAATCCGACCTGCTAACCCGATACGAACCCGACATGCTAATAGCGGGTTAGGGTTGAGATTTTCGACCTGTTTAATTAAATGGGTCGACACGAACCCGACCTAAAAATAAATGGGTTAGGTTCATGTTGAAAAACTTAACCCGCAGGTCGACCTGTATAACCTGTTTACTGTTCATAATAATAATAATAATAATAATAATTATTATTATTATTATTATTATTATTATTATTATTATTTTATGTCCTGTATGTATATAAAATTTGTTTTGTTAAAAAAAATATATATATAAAATTAATGATGTTTGATTTTGAATTAGACTTTAATATTGAAATCATGTTAAATGGGTTAGGGTTAACCTGAAATTAGCAGGTTAAATGGGTTTCAGATTGACTCGTTTAACCCGTTTATTTTAAAAAATAATAAAAGCTTAAACAGATCAGGTTGACACGTTTAACTTGTTTATTAAACAGATCAGATTAGGGTTGAGTTTTCTGACCTGTTTATCTAAACATATCAGATCAGGGTTGGGGGGTTTTCAGCCCGAACCTGCTTGAAACGAACACAAACCCGACACGACACGACCTGTTTGACACCCTTACTTCTCAGACCTCCGGGGTTGGTTTATAGACCAGATTACTTTATTAATTTTGTATTTTAACTTCTAATTATTTTAATTTACTATTTATTTTTTGACAAATTCATTAAGTATCAAAATAAATTTCATTTTCTTGTCTCTCACTTGCTTCCCATTGATTTATCAATAATTCTGCTTCAATTATAGTATTTGACATATTTTATTTACATGCAAAATTTACTTGCTTTTAAATTTAATTTACATTTTACTTTCAATTCATTTTTTTAACCATTTTCTATTTCTTTTTAAACCATTCAAATTATATTTTTGATGTTTGATAAAAATGTCACAAATTTTTACTTAAGTTTGTATCTTGAGAAATAAATAATTTAATTATAAATTTGATACTTAATTTTACTTGATTTTATTTAATTTTTAAGTTTAATTAAATTAGTTTACCTTTGTTTACAAAGGTTTACAATTGCCTAAGGGTTTATTAAGCGTTTACTTTATTTTTATTATATTTATACTTGGTTTAATATTTTACTATTTAACCCAGGTAAATTTTAAATTTACTGTTTTATCGTATTTTATCCGGTGTGATAAAAATTGACCAGTTTCCAAAACTTAACAAATTTATATTCAAAACGATCGTTGCAAAGTCTAGATTGCAAATTTAAATATTTTAAGACTTAATTTCAAACTTATAATTTTTCGAGAGTCAAAATGACTAAAATATCCTCAGAGCTGAAAAATACAATATTATACTTAAAATATTTATTTAATCGATTTAATTATTATTTAGACATTTAATTTAATAAATCTCCTTAAAATAATTCATTATTGGAATTTAATATAATTAATTTCCATTTAGTCTAATAATATTGGTAAATTATAATTTAGTCCTTTTTTTATTTGTGTTATTTAAGAATTATTATTTTTAGGCTGTTACAAATTATAATTTCTAATATATGTTTCTGAAAAATATTTATGTCATTTTGTCTTACAAAATTCAATTTTTTTTTAAGTTTTGATTACTAAATATATTACTACCATTTAATAATTTATTTTTAATAAAATAATTACTTATAAAAAAATTTAAATATTAAGTGAGGAAAAAAAAGAAATTATAAAAATGAAATATTTTTTTTTGAAACAAAAAAAAAAGAAATATTTTTATTAAGATTAAAATATTTATTTTTAAATCTCGAATGAAAAAATTAAGAAAAATGGATGGAAAAACATGACTGTCTAACAAAATTATAAGTTAAAAATTAAAGAATAATTAATACTAAAAAATAAAAAAAAAATGTAAGTGTATAATTTATTTTGTAATAAAATAAAATAATTTTTTTAATATCTAACTATGATAAAAATAAATTAGAGAAATATAATTTTTTTATTAAGTGTAAATATTATTTTTAAAATTTAAATAAAAAATTAAGAGTAATGAATATAAAACTCCAATACAACACCTTCTATTAATTTATCTATCTTATATAATAGCTGGTGTGAAGGTGAATATCCAATGCAACACTTTTCATTTTATTTTTTTTATTTTACTTTAGAATTATAATTTAACATGTGAATCAATCACAATCCACCATAAATCTAAACATCACAATCCACCATAAATCTAAACATTATCTAGAAGACCGTTTAGAAATAGAATGTGGGTTAGACAATGTCTAGTCCACATTAGCTTCACATTCTCAATATACCTTTGCACTGGAGAGCAAATTCTTCTATTTTTCTAATGTGGCAAGTGAATTAAAGTAATCCACATTACTATTTGAGATGCTCTAAGAAATTGAGTGCTTAACAAAATAATAGATTAAAATAAAAATAATTAATATAAAATATAGAAATGTAAGTGCTAATTATATAATATTTATAATAATTTACACACTAATATTTATTTCTTATGAAAAAATTATAAGAACAAAGAAAACCTTAAAAAAAAATTGCACAATCACATTTTATAGCATAAACAATAAATAAGATACATGAAAATCAAATCATTATAGTGGGTATACATATCAGAAAAAAAAGTAGGGTATTATATAAAGGTCCATAAGTTTTTACCTTAATTACATTTTCCTCCCTGCTTATTTTTTTCGGATATAAATCTCCCTGCATTTTAAATATTTTAGACAATTATACTCTTTTGTCTATTTTTTATGTTAAAATAACAGTAGAATGACAAAAATATAATTTTACGGGTCATTTTGAAAAAACTAAAGAAATGAGGGACTTAAATGATATTTTTCCCTCTTCAACCTTCTTCTTATCTGATCATCGAACCACCATTTCCAGCTGCCATCCACCGCCGCTCATCCTTCCCTTTACAGACTTCATTCTTCGTTCAAAACCCTTCACTCCGATCAGTTTCACCTTTATATCTGCTTCGCACCTATCTCCACTGGCTACCATCACAATCTCCACCGAATGATCACCAATCGTTCTTCCTTCATTGTGAAACCACCGCCTACAACCGATCAGTCGCAAGACCAAATCAGCCACATCACCAATCGTTATTCCTCCCTATGAAACCAGGCCTTGTCCCCCTTCGTCCCAGCCGTTTCGAAGCCTAGCATCACTAGTCGAGCCATTCACTGCTCGGAATCATCAAAGCTCACCATCGGCTGGAACAAATCAGCCACAACCAGTGCCATCAACCAACTTCAGATCCTTAATTTGTTTCCACTGTTTGGTTGATGGTGCCTTAGCGTGGCCGGAAATGGAGGAAGCAGAAAACCGGCGGTTAGGGCCAGCCTGGGTTCAACGAAGAAGAAGAAGAAGAAGAGATGTTTGGAAAAATATCATTTCAGTCCCTCATTTCTTTAGTTTTTTTTTAAATGGCCCGTAAAATTATATTTTGGTCATTCTATTGTTGTTTTAACACAAAAAATAGACAAAATGGTATAATTGTCTAAAATATTTAAAATGCATGAGATTTATGTCCCAAAATAAATAAACAGGGAGAAAAATGTAGTTATGGTAAAAACTTAGGGACTTTTTATATAATATCCAAAAAATTAAATTAAAAAAATATTAATATTGAATAGTTTTTATTAAAATATTAGTGAGCAAGGGCGTGATTTTGGTGAAGGCTAAAGAATTATTGCTTGCTCGGAAGCATCAATCAATATGTAGCTTCGTCAGTGAGGCCGTGGGGAATGATCATCCAGATTTCTTAGACTCCTGCTGCGCAACGTTGGATCATGGCTAATGTGGATGGTAGTGTAAAATGGAGTTCAATACGTGCCTTTCGGGATCATAATGGGAAATGGATTATGGGTTTTACAAGTGCTTTGGAATCTGGGCTTTAGGAATTTATCACGCATTGAATATCGATTGGAGAGATGATGGGAGAATGTGGTTGTTTAGTTCAAAGTGATTCGCAGCTCTTATAGTGGAGGGTCAAAGGAGTGGAGCGTCTAGGATTACCTCCTCAGTTCCTTTTTTTTTTTGTCTTAGATATATGGGGAGGGGGACAGGATGGGTCATAGTGTAGCTGTGGGGTATCGAACGCGGAGTTATTGCCTCTACAACCATTGGTCTTTGCCATTTTGCTGGATGCCCTCCTTTATCGGTTGCTAATTGCAAAGCTTTGTTAAACAGAAATTGGGAAGTGGTTTTGGCGAAGATATTTCGTGAGGCAAATTCGGTAGCTGATTGATGCGGAGGACGTAGCGGAATCGTTCTTAGGCCTGCTGGATCAAGCCAAACCTTCTAGGAAGTCGGGCAGGGCCCGTTTCGGCAAATAGGCCCGTTGCGGCTGATTACTTGTTTTCAGTACCATTGCTGCCCCAATGACCGAATGCTTGAAGAAGGGCAAATTTCAATGGGGAGACGAAGCAACGGCAAGTTTCGTCCTTCTTAAAGAAAAGCTATGTACTGCCCCTGTATTGGCTTTACCAGATTTTGAGAAGCTATTTGAGGTAGATTGTGATGCCAGCGGAGTCGGAATTGGAGCTGTTTTGTCACAAGAGAAGCGTCCAGTAGCATTCTTCAGTGAAAAGCTTAGTGACGCAAGGCAGAAATGGAGTACCTACGACAAAGAATTCTATTCAGTGGTACGAGCGTTGAAGACTTGGGAACATTATCTAGTTGGGAAGGAATTTATCCTATATTCCGATCATGAAGCTTTGAAGTATCTGAACAGTCAACGACGCATTAGTAAAGACATTCATGCAAGGTGGTGTCAATTTCTGCAGAAATTTCCATTTCGGCTAACACACAAGGC
>CATIWJ010046600.1:0-12753 GCA_949640765.1 Croton laevigatus | reverse complement strand
CTCGTAACCGCTCGTTTATAAACGAGCTTGAAAATTGCGCTCGCGCTCGGCTCATTTACCTGACGAGCGCGCTCGAGCGATCATTTATCGAGCCGAGCGGCGAGCAGCTCGCGAGCCGCTCTGCTCATTTACACCCCTACTTGCAGCTACCCTACTACGATAGTGCACTATTCGGATCGGATCTTAAATTAGTTAAGACGAAATTTGATGAATTTTAAAAAAAATTTTACTCCCCCATCTCAGTACCTATATAAATTAAGATAATAAAAAATTTATATTAACAAGCAGTATAATTTATTTATTTTGACGTAATTAAGTTAACTGAGATATTAGACAATAAAATTTAAAAAAATAATAAGTTTTAAAATTTATTTGAATGAAAAGTACAGATAGAAGAAAAAACTTCAAAGTATGGTGAACAATAATAGCTAAAGAGAAAAATGACATTAATTAGAATTTAAAAAGGATGGCACAAGTATCCCATGAGTTTTGACAAAAAATGAAAATCGATGAGAATTTCACATGAGCTTTATGCTTGTTAATAATGATATTTTCTGCCTATTAAAGTGTAGTACTTCGTTCATCATACTTTCCATATAAATTATAGGATGTCTACGTCATGAACAGAACAGTTTCATAAATTTAAGATGCTATGTACAAAGTATTAAAATTAAGCATTGGATCTTATAAAAATTATGATATATATAATTAAAATATATAAAAAATAAGTATTTTGAGAGTGGCTTAATGAAAAATGCTTAATAAAATAAATTATTTGTTCTAAGTTCAATTCTTAGAGTACACACTTAGTAATATTTTTTTAAAATTTTAAAAATTTAGGACTCTAAAAAAATGGAGACCTTATGTAAATGAACTGCTTGTACAGGACCTCCAACAGGCCTGGTCATGAATTATAGAGTTTCAAATTTGATTTCTATTAACCATTCATATCGTTAGTACCTATACACTTTTAAAATGAAATAAGGAAGGTGAAAAAAAAAATTACAAAACAAATAAAAGAAAAAACCTAACAAACTGTTAATATATTTTTACTAAATTTTGTAATTTGTTGCAATTTTACTCTTTTATATATATATATATATATACACATATATAAAGGGAGAGAAAGCTACTAACAGAGAGTAACAATATGGACTATATACTAAATTTATGCTAACAGTGTAGTTGATATAAATTAAATTCGAGACTTCTGCATATTACCATTAATAAAGCCATAGACTGGTTGACAATTTTTTTTTAGCTTTTTAGCTCGATAGCTTCTATAATAATGACATCATAATTTTGATAATAAATACAATTGAACCAAATTAAAAAGTTTGATGAACCACTTAATCATGGTGTAATCTCATGCCATTATTACCATCACCAGACCACCAATTCCTCCTCCACCGCCATCTGAACAACCCAACGGAATTAATTGTAATAGTTGGTGTGAAAATATATTAAAGAAATTCTAGTACAAAAAAAATAAAAGGAATTGTGTCATATTTCAACAATTACAATTAAACATGTTAGTGTCTTGGCCACCTTACCATTTTTAATATGGCCTATGCTCCCAAACCACCATAATATTGTCTCCATTTGCCCCATTCCCATTTTAAATCTCTTTCAAAAAAAAATTTACTTTTCCCATTGTAAAAGTAAAAATCTATAAAAGGGATTGTTAATTCCTAATAAGGAAATGAGAAAATACATCTTAAATCTAAAGAAATGAGTAAACACATATCACATAGGGGTAAGAATTCGATAGTCAACATTTATGTTTAGAACTTTGCTGTTCTTTCTTTCCCAACTTTAGTACCACTTCGAACAAAACCATTTCGGAGCCCTCAAAATATACAATTTTTTTACTTTAAGCTCCTCGGTGAACTAACAGTAATTTGAAGCCCTTACACTATGTGTGTGTATTACATGAAGCCATTTTTTAACACTGTTAAAAAGCGCGCGCGAATGGATGTAAAAATTCAAAACGGCGTCATTTTGAAGGGGTTTAGCGAAAAAAAAAAAATTGATGGACCGTAGTGTTAGTTGAAAATCATTGAGGGACTAAGATAAACTTTTGTCCATCTTCCTCAGGTAGCCGCACCAGCCGCTCTTCCTTCAACACCACCACTCTTCATCCACCTCCATTAAAACAAGCAGCAACCCAGAAATTGTTAGCTAAAATCAAAACAGATCTTTATTATTGATTAACAAGTTAAGAACAATAAACATCCTCAAGCTTACTGATTCTAAGGGGATCTTTATTTTCGAAAATGAAAAAATCGAAGAATGAGATTTGAATTTAAAAAGGAAGGGAGCGATAGACAGAAAGGGGGGAACGGACCCAAACCACAGAGAGGGATCGAAAGGAGAGAGATCGGTTCTCACCGGAGGGAACAAAGAGGCACGACGAGGAGGAGACCAGTTCAGACCGAAATAGAAAAAGAGAGAAGTTAGAGACGAAGGGGGCTGATTGGGAACATACCCAAAGAAAACGAAGATCAGGGTGTTTGCCTCCGGTTTAGGATAAAAAAGAATAGGCCGGTAACAGTAACTCACGACCACAAAAAAGAAGGAACCACGTTGAGAAGGACCTCTTCTTCGTGCCCAGAAAAGCAGAGCAGAACATCACCACTATCAAACAGAAAGGAGGGTCAGGAGCTCACGATCGTTTAACAGTTGACTCACGTTCTATCCAAACAACGACCAGATCTCATCACCGGAAGTGGACTGGAACTTCACGAGGAAATCAAAATCACAACCGAAGGTGACGACAATCAGAGAGGAACCAAAATGCAGGTATTGGGCAAATCAGTGGACTGGAACTCCAACATCCTCAAGCTCACAGATTTATTTATTTCTTCCTTGTTTATTGATAAACAGGTTCACTCACCGGTAAATCACCGCTGCTTCAATGGAAAACCAGAACAGAGGGCGCAAAAGTTGGAGTTAGTTTATGTGTTACAAACGGTGCGTTTTTGGACACATTTCAAAACAGTAACGTTTTGAAATTTTGTGGCCAGCTCACTTATCCCCTCACACACTCTCCGTTCGCGTATATTACACGTGTTTTTAACAGTGTTAAAAAGGGTTTCGTATAATACACATATATAATTCAGGAGCTTAAAATTACTATCAGTTCGCCTGAATGGCTTAAAGTAAAAAAATTGTATGGTTTTGGCCGTGCTACTTCCTTTATGGACGGGTTTTAACGGAACACAAGTAAATTCACCCTTAATACCCTAATTTTAAATCTATCGTATACAAATTGTAATTGATAAAAAAAAAATTCATGTTGACTAGAAAAAGAAGGTCCATTTCTTAAATTTAATGCCAAAACCAAACTACGCAACTTCACAACTGTATAGACCAATAATAATATCACAACACTGTTCCTTCCATTAATACCGTCACCGACCCTTCTCGCTTCCCTTTTTTTTTTAAACAGATTCTCGCTTCCTTAAATACCACTTCTTTTCTTCACTCTTTTACACACCCGTAAGCAAAAAAAACCCTTTCTTTCTTCTTCTTCTTCTTCACTCTTCACCATGGTTTCCTGCAATGCCCAAAATCTAGTTTACAATCTTAAGTTTTCATCTGTTGGACCGGGTCGGATTACGGGTTCGGATGTGGTCCATGAGCCTAATGGAATTGACTTGGCTATGAAGCTTCACTATCTAAAGTCCGTCTACTTTTTTACTAGCGAAGCAGCTCAAGGTCTCACTATTACCAACCTTAAGGAAACTATGTTTTATTGGTTAAATGATTGTTACCGTAGCTGTGGTCGTTTAAGGCGAAATGACACTGGCCGGCCTTACATGAAGTGCAATGACTGTGGAATTAGGTTGATTGAAGCCGAATGCGACAAGTCGCTTGATGAATGGCTTGAAATGAAGGATTCTAAGCTTAACGATGTGCTTGTTTACCATCTTCCTATTGGTCCTGATTTATCTTTTTCTCCTCCAGTTTATTTTCAGGTAATTTTTGTTATGTCATGCTACCATATATTTTTTAAGTAATTAATTTTCACAAGCTAAGCTTTCGAACGGGGATTAATATGAACAGTTAATATGTCTAAAAAAAGACCGAGTGCAATATGCAAATAATTTTAGTTTCTTGATACATAATTGAATTTTAATGGTTCTTTTTTCAAGATCAGAACTTAAATTTATCGTTAGAAAAAATATAATTAAATTTTATATGGGCAAACGATAAATTGATGAGTAAAAAAATCTAAAAAATTGCTTATTTGGCTCTAACTAACTTCAATATATTGAGATAATTAAAAACTCACATCAAAATCGTGTTATTTCTCTAATTATGTTGATGCAAATGAAAAGAAGGTGTTCTGTTCTGTCTGTTCCATTATTACTACTGAACCTAAAAGATTAAAGAGCATGACAGTTGCAGACTTTGCAGTCAGTCCTTCCTTTTCTCCAAAGCTATTTATATTTCACAGAACTCCTACTTGCAATTTTATTATTTTTACCTTTTTCTTTTTGGTTAACTATTGAATTGAAACCAAGCTCTATTATGCACCTATAGTGTTTAAATTCAATAAATTACATAGTTAGCAAGTAATCGAAGTTATTTTTATAAAATTATTTTTATTAACAAAATAACTTAAATTTAAAATTTAATTTTCTGAACGGACTCAAGTACAGTCTGCAAACTTACTGCTACTTTCTTTGTCAACCCAACCTGGGGCAAGTACTTGCCTTGTTTAGAATTTTATGTCTTTCCTTAATTTTCTCCAAAAAAAGGATAGTGTCTGTCTTTCGTTAAATTCCTTTTAAGTTTCCATAAACGATAAAATTAGTACTACTTACTAACAAGGTTTCTTTTTTTGCAGGTAACCAAGTTCACATGTGGAGGAGTTTCATTTGGTATGAGCTGGGCCCACATACTTGGGGATTCATTTTCTGCTTCTTCTTACATCAACATGTGGAACCCATTTATTGCCGGGCTTCGGTCCAATCAGCCTGTTCAAAACACAAAGTTTCCTAAAAGGCTTGAGAAGCCCAGAAACACAATGAAAGAACCACTTTCGCTGAAGCGGGTTGACCCGGTTGGTGACCTATGGATAACTGCCAATAACTGTAAAATGGAAACCTTTTCTCTCCATTTAACTGCTTTACAGATAACTCATCTTCTCTCCAATATGTGGGGTCAAACTGCAATTAAGGAAATTCCTCTGTTTGAATCCCTTTGTGCCATTATTTGGCAATGTGTAGCCAAAGTTAGAGAAGGGAATGAACCCAAAACAGTTACCATTTGCAAGAAAGACCCTAATTATTCTGAAAATGGGATTTTTAGCAATAGTCAAATTATTAGTTCTGTCATGGCAGATTTTAGTATCATAGAATCCAATATGAAAAAGTTGGCTATGCTACTAATTGATGGAGCAGTAGACGAGCGAAATCAAATCGAGGAAACAATGGAAAAAGACGATGGATTGCTTGATTATATAGTTTACGGAGCCAACCTGACATTTATAGATATGGAAAATGCTGATTCATATGAATTAGAATGGAATGGGTGTAAACCGAAATTCGTACATCAAACTATTCAAGGCGTGGGAGATGAAGGAGCCGTTTTATTGTTTCCATGGTCGGAAAACTCCGATGACCAAGGAAGAATTGTGACAATAATTTTGCCGGAGAAGGAAGTAACAAAGCTCAAAAATGAGCTAAAAAGGAGTGGTTTAGTTCTTGATAGTGAGATAGAATGAGTGCATGTCATTTATGAAATTATTATTTATGTGATTTTATTTCAATATCTATTAGTTTCTTTTCTTTAAATTATTGTAACAAACAATGGTGAAAATAAATCTCAAAATAAAAATTATAAAAAATATTAGCATATACTATTACATTTGAATTACGAAGTAGAAGTGAGCAAGTCAAATTCTTAACATATGAAGTTGAAAATAATATGTTAACGTGCATCATCAAAAGAAGGCAGCCTCAATTGTTTTTATTTAATGGACACGTCAGAAAAATTGAAATAATCCATCTCCAATGCTAATAATGTCTATCTAACTGTCCAACTGATATGTTAATAGACAATGTCTAGCATACTTTCTATTTGTAGAGGGTCTGCTATACATTATCCATATTAAAATTGTTATGTGATTGGTTATCCATTAAATTATGGACCCCCAGAAAGAGAAACAAATAGAAAATAAGAGATGTTGCATTGGAAATAATTTTTTAACAGTTAAACTCCAAAAATAAACGATTAAACACGTAATCGTTCACATTATTAGGGCCTTTTTTGCAAATAGTAACTGTTTTGGGTTCATTCTCTTCTCTAACTTTGGCTACACATTGCCAAATAATGGCACAAATACGTATGCTATATTGAATATATAGTAATATGTTTATAATGTGAAGAATAATTAGATAAATTAATGTGATTTTTTTAATGGAGTTATACTATTAAACTATCATCAACTCAAATATTGTCGACAAGAGGATTGGTATATCAAATCCAACCCATTTGGCTAAATTTTACATTGTCGACAAGAGCTATTGGCCAGTTTTTTATCAAGAGGATTGGTATATCAAATACGTAAAGTTTTACATTTTTTATTCTTTTATTTTGAAATCAATTAAAATCTCCACTGCGCATGGTGATCAAATAAACTTGAGGTTGTACTTTAAATAGTTTGAAATTAATCAAAATGTGTTACAAATAAATTGCTTATCCAAGATACTGGCTTTTCTCCAATTGCACAATTTCAAATTTAATTACAAAAATTGGGGATATGCTCATTTTACACAACGAAAAAGATTTCATGTCTTTTCCCCTTGTTTTCTCCATTGTTGAATCCTAACAAGCATGCTTCACAGCGAAATATCCTTAAGGGCAGTGCGAAAAGCCAAAAGAACTAAACTTCTCTTTGATTTTTGGAATCAAAGGAATTTGATTTTTAGAAAATTTCTCTTGTTCTAGGTAAATTTCTATTATTTTGATTGGAGTTAGGTATAGGCATTTTTGTTTTAGAAAATTTCTCTTGTCTGGGCCTAAAAGAGAAGGAAGCAAACTGGAAATTCTTGTGTCTTAGAATGGACATGAAAATAACCTTGCTTTGTAGTAACCAACAATAACTCACAAGAAGTTAAAAGCTTCACATCAGGAGTGAGCAAACAGGTACGGTAAAACGGATAATTCGGCCAAAACGAGTAGAATGGGTAAATTAATTCAGTTAAACGGGTAATTCAATAATTGGGTAATATATTTTTTGACCGAATTACCCTTTCTAGCCGAATTACAAAACGACGTCATTTTGTTCCTTTGTATTATTACATATAGGTATAGTATATACATGTATAGATGTGCACATGTATGGTGCTCTAATGGTATACTGGCACTGTGATATATATGTAGACCAATGAACAAAAAATTATGTTCACAGGTTGAAAAGCAGATGATAGAAGCTGATAAAACTGTTGATCAAAGACAAAATAAGGAAAATGAAGTTGAGAACCAAAAATAAAAAGAAAAAGAACAGCGAGGTAATACAATTTTCAAAAAAATAAAAAATGCTATTTATAATACTGTAATGTAATGCTTTGTTACTAATTTTATGTTGTGCATATTCAATTATAGAAAACTTAATGGTTTATATTGGTTTGCGCCTCTTGTTATTTATTAATATACTCCATCCTTTGAAGTATCATACATAACAAGATTTTGATTTTAATTCAATAAACAAGAGTATATTTTGCAGATAAATGGAACAAAATTTTCTTTGCAGCTTGTTTAAGTTCATTATTTAAAAGCGTATCAAATTTGATGTATGTATTTTGGGATTAAGATTGATGGTTGTTTTATTTTGATTGAATATTTATTTTATAGTTGGATTGGGAAATGGAACATTGTGTAAAAAGATGAAATTTAGTTCTAAAAATTTTAATTTTTAATTCGGCTAATTTGGTCAATTCGTCCAACGGTTAATTAGTGTATTCTAATTCGGCCAAAGCATTTTTAAATCGGATAATTCGAAATAAATATATAATTTGGTTAAATGGATAATTAGGGTATACAATCTAATTTGATCAAAACGGGTAATAAAAAAAAATTTTACAAATATTCTAATTTAGCCAAAAATCGGTTAAACTTGATCGAATTGACTGAATGTTCACCTCCCACTTCTCTATAAATGAATTATTCTCAATTTCTAGAATACAATAATATCTATATATGACTTGGAAATTTTAATTATTTACAGATTTTCTAAAAAACATAGCATTTATCTTTTTGAGTTACGATCGGTGTAGATCAAACACATGGTCTATTCTCCATTTTCTCCAGTAGAAAAATTGAATTGTTGTTTATCCTAATCAAACATCAAAGTGTACATCAATAATTAATTAATTTTATAATGTCTAAATTAATATTGTAAAATAAGTGGCTCCAGATCTCCGAATCAAACTGTATAGAAAATGACGGGTAGATGAAAATAATTCGATGAGATACTCAATCTATCTATACTCCAATCAGATTAAACATTCTAAGTCAATAATAGAGTCATTTCTAGAAGCTTTATCCCAGCAGCTCCTCATTTTTCTACATATGAATGGAATCTGAGCCCCACAATATGGATGGAGATATTAAAATTCTAATTTTATTAATTTTTTTAAAAAACTAAAAAGATTCTTTTTAATTTCATATTTTTTTAAATTTATTTATAATAATTTTGAAGAAAAAAAAATATCACTTGATGATAAAACTTCCCCTTTTATTCAATGATTAATAACATTATATGATTATAAAATTGATCATATTTATAATTTATACAATTACATTGCTTATGATATTTATCTGTTTCACTTCAAAATAATAATGGATTAAGGAGTATTGATGTACATAACATTTATCATTACATGAATAATATGGTTTATAGTTAAAACTTTGAAATAGTATAAGTTTAATAAAAAAAATTCATAAGTGTTAATATTATTTTAATTAATTTAAAAATATCTATTTACTAACCATATAAAAAGTGTTATTTAAATTTATTAGATATTTTATAATAATAATAATAATGATGATGATGTTCACCTGCTTTCTGCTTGGTTTGGCTAAAAGCGGTTCAATCTTTGAATAGCTAATAATTTAAATGTGTGTGATTAGTGAGCGTGCTAGATTTATAAGCATACCAACTGTAAAGGGTTGCACTTAATACTGATTTCTTTAATTGTGGATTGGTTTCACAGTAAACACTTTTCCAATTGATTCCATAAAAGATACATATCATTTTGAATTATGTTTAATTAACACAATTCAAGGGCTTTAGCTTTCCTTCCAGGATTAACTTGACTGGAAAGAGGATAAACGCAAAAAACTTGTTCTAGACTTGGAAGTCGACAAAGATAAGTGGTTGCAAAGGAATTTAATCTAGACACGTCTTGTAGATGCTTTGGTTAGATAAAAATGAAATAGATTTAAACTGTACCAAGAAACAATGTAGTCTATACTTTTTATTAAGTGTTTTAAAAAAATTGATTTGATTTGATTGATTTTTTATTTTTTTAACAAAGATATATTTCATTCATCAACAACAAACACCATTACAACACCACAACTCCACCCTTAAGAAATAAGAATATAAATTTCTTTTTTTTTTAACAAATAAATTTTTTAACAAAAAATAGAATATAAATTCCTTTGATGCATTAAATTGTAAAATCAGATCAATTAATTACATAATTTATCAAATAAATTGAATATTCAATTGATAAAAATAATATTTACTACTTTTAAATTAAACGTCATTTAATTAATTAAGATATAATATAAAATAAGTCAAATTTATATGTCAATTATTTATAAATTTTGAATAAAAGATATATTTTTATAGTAATATTTATAAGCCAACATATTTATTAAAATTTAAAAATTTTAAATTATTAATAAAATTATAATATTATCCTTGAGCAGGACGGATTCGGAGTAAGTATACTAAAACTCGTCTCCATCTCAAATATGCAACGAGTTTTATTATTAAAATTCATCTATGCCCCATGCCTCAACAGATCAAGTAAAATATATCTCACGTGGATCAACCAAAATGAGTTAAATGCTCAACCCTAGTGCTCACCGCTCCACAGGTAATTCCCACGTACAGAGCTTTCGGGTTCGTAACTGTGCGCTTCACTTCCATAACTTGTTTGACTACTTCTAGAATAGGTCTTCTGCAACTTCTCAACTCTTTAGCCTAATCGAACCTAACTTAAGCAAACTAAGGCTTTAACATAAAAAGCCTTAATATAAATAGGCCCAAATACAAGCAAAAAGTCCAAGAGAATTAAAATAACTCAAACCCAATATAATTGAACCAAAAAACCTAAACCCAATACAATTGAATCCAAAAAATCTAAACCCAAATTTAAATTATGGTTTAAAAAAATAATAATAATAATTAAAAAAAACAGCAAATATGCCATTAGTGTAATGCTAGAATAATTGATAAATTAGTTCAATTTTTTTTCAAAAATGAAAACGACGTCTAATTAATCATAATAAAAAATGATTAGAATAGAAGTTGGCAGCAAAAAACCAGTAAATCATGGTTTAATTAGTATAATCGCTATAATAATATAAGATGCTGACCCCAAAAATCACCCTCAAATCCAAAGTTTTGGCAACTAATATTTGTTTCGTTTTATTTAATTTTTTTTTTAACTTGTAAATATATGTGGGACCATCAGCATATACCTATGAATGTATAATTTCCTGTATGCAAATTGGCAAGATGAAACAAGCACATAATGGCAGGCAGATATGTAACTTCACTTCTATCATATTATCATTAATTTTACATGTGGAGAATTCTGCCATGTAATGTTTTATTTGGCTTTTCATTTTGACATTGACAATAATATTATGTTAACATATATTTATGTGTACAACCCCTGCTGCGGACTATAAAAATTTTTAAAATAAAGGGTCAATATCATATAAAAAATATAATAAATGTTATTTTCAAAAATTTTGAGAGGAATCATATTAGGTTATTTTGTACATGAATCTGTTGAAAATCTGGTCTCTAAAAACCATTATTCAATTATCAATTAATATTCAATTTATTATCATTATTCATTAATTTTCCAATTAGAATAAGGAATTGAGAAAGCTAGGAGATGGTAGGGATTTTGCGAATAAGTTTGCAAGTTGATGTGTGGTTATGATCAAACATACACCTAATTTTATTCAGTTCTCTCGTGAAAGACTGAATTTATTGGATCTTTCGTATCACAACAAAAAAAAAAAAAGGAACAAGCTTTTGTAAATAAATTTAAGGGATGTACGTGAGACATAGGATCGCACAAACAAATGTCGCCATATTTCCATACTCGGATTATGTCAATCTGCTGACTGTGTTTTTTTATAAAAAATAACAGTGTTTGTACACTGTTTTTTTTTTTTTAATTAACACTTTAATTTTTAAAATTAAAAAATAGCTTTTTTAAACCTACTAAGACTTACAAACATTTAAAAAATTCAAAACTATTCATTTTAACAAAAAACACTGAACGAAAATAGTAATCTTCGGATGTGTTCAGAATACTTTAAAAACTAGGACATTCTGATATTATCCACAAAAAAAAAAAAAAAAAAATTGCAGAAAAAGAAATAAGAGTTAAAAATGACGGTGGAAACAATAGCACCGACAAGAAGTGAAAGTGGCATATAAGTATGGTATAGGTGTAATAGCGGCGGGTCAAAAAACAAGAATGAGACCTCCCCATTCCATAGTTCATCCAATCATATTTCAATTTCTGATTTTCTCTTTTCTCCTCCTCAAATATACACGGTTGCAAATTATTCTTCTATTTACTTGGATGCATACTCACATTTATTTTCTACATTCTTTTTTTTTTCATCCACATAATATATTTTTCATATTATATATATATATATATATATACTAACTTTTTTAACTTGCATTGCACAAATCCACATAATATGTTTTTCATTATATGTATTCTTGAAAAATATTATACTATAAAATATTATAGTACTAGGTTTTCTTTCTTTCTTTCTTACATGGGTAACGTAAATACAATTCTTGTCTATGATATTTTGATTAATATAGTATATGTGGTATCCTATAGTATTACATTAATCAAACTACCATTACTATCAATTAATTAAATATATATTTGATTGCCAATTTATTAATACTATAAAAGGACTTTGTCTAAAACCTATTTAATATTCGGTAACCTATTAAATAATGTTTTTGAAATATATGAAACAAATTATTATTGTGCTAATTGGTTTGGTATTACAATTCACCCGTCCAAATTATTATTAATTTGTACAAGTAATTCTTTATTGTAAGACTTATTAACTTTTCCTTTTTAGTATTAGTATAGGATTTGACATTGAAATTTCCGTAATATATACATTATTTTAGTCTAGGATTTGAATTTGAAAAGACATATTTAACCTTAAAAATTAAATTTTATAGGAACATTTTTAAAAAGTGAATATGTTGCTTTTATATATATATATATATATTAAAACAAAGAACTACTATCCACTAATATTTTTTAAATAAAAAAAAAAAATTTTTTATGGACTATAATTGGTATTGATGTCAGATATCCAATAAGCGCATAACCTCACTTGCTCATGGCTAATTAATCCATTCGCACTTGTATGTAATAATGATCTATCTATCTTCCATTATTTGTTCCACAAATTATCTTATACTATTTTCGTCTTTTTTATTTT
>CATIWJ010046564.1:0-20637 GCA_949640765.1 Croton laevigatus | reverse complement strand
ATTAAAAGAATTAAAGCTATACATATATCATTCCATCTAAAAAAAAAAAGGACAAAAACAATTATAAAATTCAATGTATAACTTATTCTGATATTAGACTAGTAGCACCAATTCACATATAATTTTAAGTATTATTTTTTTTTTTTGCTCTTGAAATTTAAAAATTCTAAAAAAAAATTATAGTTATCAGGGTTGCAGGATCAGACCGAAAATATCCGATTTTTACCCGGACCGGACCGAAAAACCAAAATCTAAAATTTTAAGGACCGGAGATCGGACCTGATTCATCCGGTCCGGTCCGGTTCAATCCAGTCCCAGTCCGATTCAGGTCCATTTTTCGGTCTGGTCCATTTTGTGAACACTCCTAATTGTCAATATCTTGTGGATCATAATTAAGACTCAGAGCTAATGAAGGAATTGTAGCTAAAGACTGTCTATTAAGGAAGATAAAAAAAAATGAAAAAATAAAAAGTACAAAATCTGGGATTTGGTGCCATTGGAGAGTATTTTTGGTTCCAAGACGTTTTGAAATATCAAAAGTTCTTACAAATTCCTTTTTATAGGTTGATGCTTACACCTAAGCAACTTAGTAAGTAGTTCACAAGGCTGACGTGACTAATAATAACTCACAATGTTGGTATCAGGAACCTAAAAATGGTTTTTGATTATTTGAGGTATTCATCCACTTTTTGATTACTATTTTGGTATCTAATTGCAGTAATGAAATTCAATTAAAAATTCTCTCTCTTTTTTTTTAAGAGTTAATTAAAAATTCTTTTAACATAATATTTGAAAATTGAAGAAACTATATGGATTTTTTTTTGTTTTGTATCGTTGAACGTGAGAAAAAAAATATCTACAATACTATGAATGAAAATTATATGAATTAGTATGTTTTCCGTGAAAGAATTTTTTTTCTTTTTTTTTATTAGCAGATGCTTGAGTTTTGTGGTAGTTGTTTCATCACAAATACATGCAAACTGTTTTATTTTTTATTTATTTATTTTATCCCTTTCTATTGTTTTGAAGTGAAAAATTTTGTGGGGAAAGAATTTCATGACACTTCCATACTTGAAACGATGATGCAACACATGGCAAACATCAAATATCATTTCTCACCCAATTAATTTGCACGTTGAACACACATTAAAAATTTATATTACAACAGATTAAATAATTTATGTCTAGGAGTGTTCATAGGTCCAAAATCGGACTGAAACCGCATGGACTGAAAGATCGGATTAGACAAATTATGTGGACCGAGGACCGGACCTAATTCATCAGGTCCAGGTCCGGTCCAAACCAGCTCGGTCCGGTCCGGATCAGGGTTTAGACCGATTTGGACCTATTTCAACTTTTTTGTTTTTGTTAAAATTAAAGGGAAAAAAAACTCTCTTTTACATAAAACTAACAATAGTGTACTAGCATAAATTACCAAAATTTAATAATTTATCTTAAAGAATGTACCAAAAAAATATTAGAGTTTCAATTTATTTATTTAATTTACCAACATTAAAAGAATTAAAGCTATAAATATATCATTCTATCTAAAAAAAAAAAGGACAAAAAAAATTATAAAATTCAATGTATAACTTATTCTGATCTTAGACTAGTAGCACCAATTCACATATAATTTTAAGTATTATTTTTTTTTTGCTCTTGAAATTTGAAAATTCTTAAAAAAAAGTATAGTTATCAGGGTTGCAGGATCAGACCGAAAATATCCGGTTTTTACTAGGACCGGACCGAAAAACCGAAATCTAAAATTTTAAGGATCGGAGACCGAACCTGATTCATCCGGTCCGGTTCAATCCGGTCCCGGTCCATTTTTCGGTCTGGTCCATTTTGTGAACACTCCTAATTATGTGTGCATATAATGTGACTTAAAAAGGAATATTTTTTTAATAACTTCAACAAGTGACTTCATTCTTTCAGTCATCCTTTCTTATAAATAGGAAAAAAGGAAAATACAAGACTTTAAAAATAAAATTAATTGTAAACCTATATTCAACATGAACATTTATTGTAATTTTGATATACACCACTTGTCAACCATAATATATATCCATAAATTTAATGTAAACTGATTGTGAACCACTTACCAATATTTTTTACTTTTAGACTTTCATTACGAGGGCAATGTATTGTGTTGTCGGAGCAATTGACCAAACCAAAATTTTTAGAATGGGTGATGCTAATTATCTCAGACTGAGATGTCTCAGTTGAGGATAAAAAAAAAATTATGTATTATTATATATTATTAAATTTAATTTTTTTTTTTACTAAACTAGCCCTTTTTTTTTCACAGTTTAATATATATCTGAAGGTGTAGTAGTGTTTTAATAGTTTTCGAACCATAAAAATGTAAAATTAAAAGATTATCATTTGTTAAAAGCCATTAGAAGGTTATCGTTTGTTAAAAGCTGGACGTTTACTCCAATTGACAAGCAGTGATTTCTCAGATTAACTATCAACCTTTGTTGCTATATAGAAATTAGCTCTTGGATTCATTGCTTTCACTCTTTGTTGTAATACAGAAATAAATTCTTGGATTCATTAATTTCAATTTCCAGTTAATATCAGGTGAGATTACAATGCCTACATCATCAAAAGGTAAAGATAGAATCCCAACAGGAGAGGAGGAATCAAATGATGAAAAGTGCAAACCCAATAGTATATTTAAAAATGATTGCCAACAATCACTACAACTAAATCATGAGAGCTTTGCTCAGAAACTTTAATCCACAATCATAACCGTGTTTTGGTTTTGCAATTATAGCGATCTCCTTGATGACATTAATGATCTGCCGAGGGATATGATTTTTTCAATATTTTATTCGGATTTGAAGGTGAGTTGCTGGATTAAAGGCCGTGAAAAACTTTAGATTCCTCGATTAAACTGTTGTTAGAGGGTGGTTTTTATTTTTTATTTTTTATATTAAAGAAGAAATCAATTTCTGATTTTCATGCTCTAACTGATGATCTTTAAAATTTATTATTGATGCGGTTCTATTGTCTATTCGATTTCAATGGTCATGAAATTAAGACAAAAATGAAAAAAGAAAGAAAAAAAGCCCTCTTTAGTTTGAATGATTAAGGCGGTTCTCATTCTCTGCAATTCTCCTACTTCTTGGGATTATTCAAAACACATATTGTCTTGATCATCCTCTTTCAAGAATTGCTATGCACAGAACAACTTTTGCCCTTTCTAATCTTGCTTATATTAAAGCCTCCCCTTCACATCTCAGAGTAACGGCAAGTAATTTACTGGTGGTGTTCTTTACTGGGAATTTAATAAATTCACGGAATTTTATTTTTTTTGACAAATAGTACTATAGGGTAAGGTAGTAAATATTATATTTCTTTTTTAATTAAATGTATTTATTCAAAATATTTTTGTTGCAATTTCTAAATTATCCTAATTGAGATATCTCAATCTGAGAAAATAATATTTATTGTTTTAGACTCTTCACGATTTTATTACAAGAAAGGATGTCTGAAATGCAATGCAACCCCTTTGGCTGGTGAGGCATTAGAAGAAATTCCAACGGAAGTTGAAATTTCAGGCGAAGGAAACCCATCCAGCGCCCACGAGTAGGAATGTTCTTCCAAACTGATGATAGGCTTTATCTTTTTTTTTTTTAACAGAGATGATAGGCTTTATCAATTTTATAGAGATTATGGAAAGAGAAAAGGTTTTGGCGTCTCTAAGAAATTAGCTACAAAAGGACCTGAAGGTACTAATAGGTACAAAGTGATAAGATGTGATAGGGCTAGAAAATCAACAGCGGAAAATCTAGTAAACGAATTGATTGCCGAGGTAGTTTGCATGCCATTCTACTTTCTAATGGATTATGGCAGATATCAAAATTGGTGTTGGATCACAATCATGATTTGGATCCAATGATGTCCAGATTTATGTCTGCTTATTGTACAATTTCTCCTGCAATGATGAGACATTTACTTGGGTTAGGTGTGCCTTAATATCACATGAAAATATTGAGACTTTTAAAAGGTTGTTTACTACTTGGATTTCTGCCATGGGCGTCATTCCTCCAACTGCCATATTGACATATCAGTGCGAAAGCATCAAAAAAGCAATTGCAGAAGTGATGCCACACACAGTTCACAGGTTGATTAAAAAAAATGCATTATTCTTTAATTTTATTATATGATTATTGAACAAATCAACTAAACATTTCATTATTTGGTGTTTACAGGCTTTGTTTATAGCATATTTTGTGCAAAGTTCCAGAAAAGTTTAGTGGTAAAGCTATCAAGGAATTGAATTGACTAGATTATAATAGCTTAAGTATTGAAAATTTTGATAGGAATTAGGCAAATTTCGTTAATCGGTTTGCATTGGAAGAAGATCCTTGGCTAGCTAAACTTTACTTAGAGAGGCAAAAATGTGAAAGAATATGCATTTAATGTGAAGTTCAAGGCTAATGGGAATTTTTCCAATTGTAGTTTGAGTCGAGTGGACTTCTTTGTTGTCATATATATAGAGTAAAGGCTGTAAAAGACATACATGAGAGATACCTGTCAAGAAGGTGGAGAAAAGACATTTTTCGTACCCATAGATGGCTCCAAAATATAAGAAATATAAAGAGATTGAAGGTTCATTTGCTGAAATTTCTGATATGGCTTTTGACAACTTAGGTAAACTGGAAATAATTTAGAAAAGATTGTAAGAATTGAAAGAAGAAATTATTGCCTATGAAGATAATAACAAGCAAATTGAGGCATCTCAAGCAGAAATAGAATTTCAGGAGCCTGAAGAAGAATTGGGTGCAGAGAGAGTTCAAATTCAAGAACAAACAACAATACGAGGTAGAGGGAGGCTAATAGGTATAGATCACACAGAGAGACTAACCGTGGACCAAACAACTTAGGAGTTAGGGGTGGCATTACTGCACCTGGTAGAGGAAGCTCACTTCAAAACCTTCTTCATCCAACCATTAGCAATAATCTTTGCTACAGTCAAGACCACTTTTTGATTTCACAACGTTTATATGTGGTAGGTGATAATATAGAGAGGAATGAATTATAGAGAGAAAAATATATTAATTGTATTTTCTGTATCTCTTTATACAGTATAAGTCTCTATTTATATACAAAGCTAAGGTCTATATAAGGAAATTATATACAATCAGAATATTCAGAATATAGGGAGTGATTTTCTCTCTGCAACAAATCTGGGTTTGATTCAATATGTGTCTCCTTATTTTGTGGTTGAATATTATTGCTCTGATACCCCCCCTCAAATTGATGGTGGTTATCAACAAGCATCAATTTGCTCATTAAATAAGAGTGGCGTGTAGAAGTCATGGGCTTAGTGAATAGATCAGCAAGCTGATCATGAGAAGAGATATGGGCGAGTTGAATAAATTTATCCCGAACTAAATCTTGGATGTAATGACAATCAACCTCAATGTGCTTAGTTTGTTCATGGTGTACGGGATTAGTAGCAATGCTAATAGCACTAGTGTTGTCTCCAAAAAGGGTGATAGGTTGAGAATAATAAGCACCAAATTCCATGAGAAGTCGTTAGATCCACACAATTTCAGAGCAAACCGAAGACATTGACCAATACTTAGCCTCTGTAGAAGATTTTGAGACTCTTTCTTGCTTCTTACATTTCCAAGAGATTGAAGAATCACCCAAAAACACACACCATCCTGTTGTAGATCGTCGGGTATCAACACACTTAGCATAATCTGCATCAGCATATGCCTTAAGAGTAAAAGAGGACTTGGAGGAAAAAAATATCCCATGATCACATGTGCCCTTTAGGTAGCAAAGAATGCGATGGAGAGAAGAAAGATGTGGCCTTTTAGGTTGAGAAACAAACTGACTAACAACTTGGACAGCAAGGGAAATGTCTAATCGTTTGTTAATGAGATAAATAAGACTTCCCACTAAGCTGCGATACAAAGTAGGATATGTGAGATCAGCACCATCATCACGTTTTAACTTCAAATTTTGTTCCATCGGAGTGGAACAAATTTTTTGATAAGTGAGATTAGCTAGCTTGAGTAGGTCCGCAATATACTTTTGCTGAGTTTAAAGGATGCCATTAGAAGTATATTATACTTCTAATCTAAGAAAGTATGTGAGTGTGCCAAGATCTTTTACGTGAAATGAGTTTGTGAGAAATTGCTTTAATTTTGTGATGCCTTGTTAATCGCTACCTGTGATAACCATATCATCAACATAAAGAATTAACATTATAATCCCAATATTAGAATTACAAATGAAAAGTGAGTGATTAGAAGAACTTTGTTGAAAACCAATTTGTAACATCCCGTCTCTTCATTAGTTAGTATTTCCTGAGTTGTCATGGCTAATAATATTTTTATAGGAGTTTTGGGTCCTAAGGTGTAGAAGCGTCGAGGCTGACCTTGGAATATGTGCTAACATTGACTATACCTAAGGTAATTCTTTTATTGTTATTTAGTAATTAGCCTAATTAGAATTGGGTTGGTATATGCATAGTAAAATAGGCTAATTAAAAGATGAGAAAGAGTTAGTTGGGTCAATTAGTTAAGAAAGAGATAAGCTAGATGTGGGCCAAGGCCCATGTGACTAAGTCTATTCATATAAATATGGAAGCCCACACAAACCCTACAAAAATATCTCTTTTCATCTTCATAATTCTAGAGATTTCCTCTCAATTTCCCATCCTCTCTACTACCACCTCTATCCTTACTCTCTACCTCATTATCTCTTTCAACCTAAGCCTCCATCTCTACCATTTCTACCTTCTACACCTTTTGCAAACCCTAGGCTGGCCCTTCTACAAGACAAAAGGGAGTTTGTTTAAGAGTTAGTTACAAGAAATTAAGGAGAAAGTTAAGATTTGAGGTAAGTTAGAAACCCTAGACTTTTATTTATGGAAATAAAGGATTTGGGGGTGGATATAAAGGAAAGCTAGCAAAGATTTAGCTAGACATGAGTATGTTAAGAGCATAATCGAAACCCTAGAGTGAGAAAGAGAGATTTGATTTGATTCTTAAAGATATAAGCTAAATATGTGTGTTTTATTTCTAGATTTGGAAGCTAAAGCTATAGACAAAGGGAAAGAAGTGGCTTGAGCTTGTGGAAGCTCAATATTGTGAGGTTTGATGCTTTAACCTTTTTCCTTAAAGTTGATTTGTGTTTTCTTTGAAAATTGATTGGTTGGATGATCTTAGGTTTTGATTCTTAACGTGTAATTTCTTAGAAGCTATTCTTATTTTGAAACCTTTAAAATGCAAGTTTATGTTAGTATGATTATGAGTCCTTGATTTAAGCTTTTGGTTTGATAAAGTGTTTGAAAAGTATAAAGAAAACCCGTCTGGGCACACAGGTGTCGCGCTCGCGACTACTTTATGAAGAAACAGAATGGTTTTATGGCATTCATCACGCATGCGACGGTTATACCCTTGTGGTTGTCGCACTCGCGACTGCCTAAGTTTTCAGTGTGTCCGCGATCATCACATACCCTGTGGTGGCCGCGCTCGCAATAGTAACAAGCGAAGAAGGCCTCATGCTCGCGACATAAATAACGCGCGCGACGGTCACAACAATTTTCAAAGGTTTTCAAATATGTCTTTATGAAACTCGAATAAAAAGAGATTTGACTTTGAAATATCTATGTTGATCAATTAATGATGCAAATTGAGTATGATAATTGGAAAGAATATTGACGTTATATAGAACTTGAGATTTAATTGAGATATGTGGATGTTTATGAATGCTTTATTGAACTATCGCTCATATGGATCGTTTAGAACGTTAGTGATAAGACAACGATGCATCATAGGGTTAAGAACCGCGATAATTATGATTATGGGTATTATGGTACCCCAGTCTGATGAAAAAATTTCGAGTATTATAGTATTCAATCAAACACATAAACACATTACTCAAGAGGAAAATGGGTATTATGGTACCCTAAGATAATATGAAACCTTAATCTTATCTTCGAGTTCTTTCAAAAGCCACTAGAGCAAAGATGTGACTTGCATGAATGTATCATAGTTTTCGAATTGTATTTACTTGATTTTCCCTTAAAATGTTTGTTGTGATTTATTTAAATGTTTTTGGATATATTCATATATGTTCCATTCAAACTTCGGTTAAAGCATACACTGAGCAATAGCTTGCTCAACGAGTTTACTTGTTTAAACTCGTAGGTTGAGGAGTAGTAACTTGAAGTCTTGTCACAGCCAGTCGTCTTCAGCAGCAACCTCTACATCCTTTTGGTATATAGCTATTTTTGTGATAAATAGACTGGCATATACATAACTAAGGATGACTATATGTCTATAATTCTATTTTGTAATTTGAACCAAGAATAATGTATTGAATCATGATTTATTAGTCCTTAGTGAATTATTTGTGAATGGTTGTATTTATGAACATCTTTATCGAAGTGTATGTATGTGAATCTCAATGAGGAGGATATAAGGGTGGTGTATTGAAGTGTTAGTCGTAGTTTATGAGAATGAAATACAGGTAACCGACTAAAAAACCAAGGAAAGTAGCATTTCTTATAGATTCATCCGTGTGTTTAGAAGAGGTGTTACGCTTGTAGCCCTCTTATAGGTCTACTTCGGTAAGCTTATAAGGGGTGTTACACAATTGAGCAGATAGTGGACTAAAATTTCTCAAACTAAGCACTAAGGGACTGCTTAAGGCTGTAAAGAGATTTTTGAAGTTTGCAAACCATATTAGGATCAGTAAGAGAATATCTAGGAGGGCACCACATATTAACTATTTCCTTTAGGTTGCCATGAAGGAAATCATTTTTTAAATCCATTTGATATAGCTATAGCAAGTGCGAACAATTGTCATTTTTGTCACAGGAGAAAAAGTTTATTCATAGTCAATCCCATATTCTTGCTTATATCCTTGTGCCACCAAACGAGCTTTGTAGCGATCAAGAGTACCATCTAGTTTCACTTTAACTGTATAAACCCATTTGCTACCAATCACAGACATATCAAGTGAATGAGGAACTAAATCCCAATTATGATTCTCCTCTAATGCTTGAAGGTTTTCTTCTATTGCTTTTCTCCAACATTCTTGTTCTATTGCCTGGTTATAAGAAGAAGGAATTTGGATAGAGTTTAAATTGGTAAAGAATGAATAAAATAGAGTATACCTTATGGATGGTTTACCAAAGTTGATACGGGTAGATCGTCTCAATGGTGGTGTGATAACAGTACCTTCAGTAGCATGATCAGGTGGTTGCAAAGTGGGCAGTGCTTCATTATCATTTGTATTAAGACTTTGAAAGTTATCAGGAAACTTATATAAAATGGAAGTGGAAGAACCAGGGACAATCGAACTAGGAGACAAGAAATAAAAATATACATTTTCAAAAAATATGACATGACGAGATACACGTATGCAATGACTTGTGGATTATAGCAAACATAGCCTTTTTGTTTATCACTATAACCAACAAAAACACATTTGGCAGCTTTTGCAGTTAATTTATTTCGTTCATGAGGAGGAAGCAACACAAAACAAACACACCCAAAAACACGAAGATATACATAAGAATGTGTTTTATTATAAAGAGTAAAATAAGGAGATTTATTATCAAGCATAAGAAAAGGCTGTCGATTTATAAGATGGGCTACTGTATGGATTGTTTCAATCAAAAAATGAGGTGGCACAGATGATTCAAGTAAAAGGGTTCTAGCAATTTCCAAGACATATCAGTTCTTTCGCTCCATAATCCTATTCTGTTCTGGTGTTCCAAGACAAGATTTTTGGGTTAAAATGCATTTTTCTTGAAAAAATGTTATGAGATTGGAATCAAAAAATTCTCCACCAGAATCAGAGCAAAATATTTTAATTATTTTGCCAAATTGTGTCTCAATCATAGCAACAAAGGCTTTGGCTATATTTGCTAGATCAGATTTAGCACACAAGAAATAAACCCAATTGAAACGCGTAAAGTGATCAATGAATGGAACAAAATATTTATAACCAAGTCTAGATAAAACGGGAGATGGCCCCCATAAATCACAATGAATTAAATGAAAAGTTTCATGAACTTTTGTAGTGCTAGAAGCAAAAGGTAATTTAGCAAATTTTCCAAGAGCACAACTTTGACAGTTCTTAAAAGTATCAGACTTAACAGTCAATTTTTCAGGGAGAAAATCAGATTTAAACATATATTCTAATCGATTAACATGTGGGTGACCAAGACGCAGATGTCATAAATCTCAAATTTTATTGTCCGGTGAAACAGATTCAGTTGGTGAGACTGTAAGACACATAGGGTAATTTGTCTTATTATTCAAATCAAGATGAAACAAACGTCCATATTTACGCCCCTTCATGATCAGTTGCCCCGTTTGAAGGTCCTATACATCACAACCAAAGGGATATAATTTTACCTCATAATTCTGATCAGTCAATTGACCAATAGAAACTAGGTTAGCTATTAGGCGAGGAATATAAAAAGTATTTGGTAAACATACTGATTTATCAAATTTAGTTTTTAAACAGGTAGTGCCTATTCCTTTAATGGGTAGGTTTTGTCCATTTGCAGTGGTAACTGATTTATTCTGACAAGGTTTGGGGTTAGAAAAAATATGTTTTTGGCTAGACATATGATTGAATGCAGCTGAATCAAGAAACCAAAGGGAAGTTTGAATTCCTTTACCTGATAACCCAGCAACAGAAAAAGCGGAAGATATTGCACGAAAGAGCTGTTTGCACCGAGTCTTGAATCATCTTTTGGATCACTTGTGGTGAAGATAAGATCTCCTAGGTATTGGAGATTTCTACAGTACCGTTTGTAGTGACAAATGCTGAATTACCCTGCTTATTTTTCAAAATTTTGCAATTCAAAATGATGTGCCCTAGCTTCTTACAATAGTTACATATATTACGTTTTTTGCAATGGGACTATACATGACCAAGTTCACTACAGTACGAGTATCGAGTTTCAGCTTTGCCTCCATTCCTAGACTGTGATTGAAAATTACCACGTGAAGCCACAAATACTGCATCAATAGAGTTGGATTTGGTGGATAGTTGAACTTATGTATTCTGTCTCGTCTCTTCACGAATAAGATCTCCAAGAACCGCCTCCATACTGAGATTACCTCGATTGATTAATATGGCCCTTACATTCTCGAATTCAGGCCGAAGTTTCATGAGAAACTGCATCACCTTTGAGCGATCTTTCTCTTTCTTGATTTCTAAATATGTGGTGCCTGAAATAGTAGTTGAAGAGATCATATTTTGTTCTGTCCACAACTTTAATAGTTCAATATAAAAGCTACGAATATCTTTGTCTTCTTGGTGGAGATTAGCAATCTCATATTCAAGTTGGAATTGCCTTGATTGATCCACTTGAGAATAAATTCCCCAAAGATGTGTCCACATTTTTGCTGCAGTTTGAAAGATCGGAGACTAAGTGCAATATCCGGTTCAACTAAATTGAGTATCCAAGTGATAATCTGAGCATTCTGTGTTTTCCATTTATTCGTGGCTGCCGAATCTCCTACTTCTTGTTCAGATCCATCAAGAATACTAGAGTACCCTTTCCCTTCAACGAAAACCTGAAATTGAAATTCCCAAAGAGCAAAGTTTCTTCCATTATAACAACCCTTAACCCGACTAATATTAGCCGAGCTAAGTGTGCCACAACTAGTGCTACTTGGTATACAGAACATTTTTACAATTGACTAAAATAGAATTTACAATTAATTACAGGCTAAATAAAATTTGCATTTCTTTGGTCCGCTGGTCTCCTAGCCTTTTGGCTTCGTTCCACAGTATATGCCAAACTATGTGTTGTCGTGGGCTTGACACTACTAGATTATTCTGGCTTCCTTCGTGTCTTTCCAATACCTACAAGTTTAGCATAGACTAAACTTGCTAAGTATTTCGCTTAATGGATACTTTATACTTATTTAACATTAATTCACATCCTAATTTCACATATAGATCACATATAACAAACAATTACAGCATATATATATATCACAGTAGCACAAAGTTTTCAAATAATATTTGCACAGCATATTTATTTAAATATAATTAAACAAGCATAAAGTACCAAACCTAAAATTATCGTTGTCTCGGACTAATTTATGTTGGCATCTATTCAGTCATTGGACTTCCAGAAGTCAAAAGTTTTGGTTGCCGGTGAGGAGGTCTAGATAATAAAGGTCATGTTAAACTTTTATTTTTGGTTCCACTTCATTTCTCCCACTCTGTTCCTTGCGTTTTCTGCTTCATCTTTCCTTGTTTCTATTGCCATCTCCTTTTATTTCCTATTCTCTTACATATATATATATATATATATATATATATATATATATATATATACATCCTCCTTTCACAGTTCAAAACAAATTTTACTTCTTTCATATATAACCCATTTGTCCATTCTAACTTTTTTTTCTTCTATTTTATCCTATTTCTATTTCTTCTTCACGTGTGCCTCCCTTTTTTTTTTGTTTCCTTCCTCCTCTTTCCTACTACTACTTATTATTATCATTATCATTATTATTATTATTACTACTACTACTAATTTTTGTCTTCTTCCTCTTCTCCTTTTATGTGTTCACCCTTTCTTTTCCTTTCTTTTCTTTTTTTTTTTTATTTTTATCATTATCCATCATTATTATTATTTTCTCCAATTAATTGCCAATTATCCATGATTCTAGAGTTCTCTTCAATCTTCTACCTCTTCTTTTCCTTCCATCCACGTTTTTTATTTCTTCCTCTTCCATTTGTCTTTTGTTGAAAACTATCGTTATTGTTATTATTATTATTATTATTATTATTTTACACCATTGCCTATAGGACCTTCAAGTTATTAAAATACCTCAATGTCACCTTTAATTTGTATTTTTCATTTTATTTGTCTATATTTAAATTCTAGTCGGTACTTGCATACAAATTTACTATTATACTTTTTTTTAAATTACTTTTCACATTAATTATCTACTAAACTAGATTATCGCAAATAAAAATATACTCGTTTAAATATTTCTAATTTATAATACTATTATATTTTTGACTTAAAATTTTAGGATGTGACATCCATTGAATTTTACAGATATGGCTTCATGTTTGTTGCTGTCCATATTAACGAAATTGTTAAGAAATAAGACTTCTTCTAAAAGATAGTCCAAAGAACATTCTCAAAATAATTTATAAAAGATGAACGAAAGAAGTAAATATCAGATTAGCTCTGATACCATGATAATATAGAGAGGAATGAATTATAGAGAGAAGAATATATTAATTGTATTTTATGTATCTCTTTGTATAGTACAAGTCTCAATTTATATACAAAGCTAAGGTCTATATAAGGAAATTATATACAATCAGAATATTCAGAATATAGGGAGTGATTTTCCCTCTGCAACAAATCTGGGTTTGATTCAATATTTGCCTCCTTAATTTGTGGCTGAATATTATTGCTCTGATAGTAGGAGAGATCAGTACAATATATTTGTTTATGGTTTGGTGTTTGAATACTCATCCATGCTTATGTTTATGCTTATGCAATTATTTTGGTGTAGTCCAATTGTTTATTATAATGTCTCAAAGAATGAATGGAATGTATAAAACTAATTATTATTTTGTTGGATTGGATGATAAGAAATCGTTGATTTGATGTAGAAAATGCTCAACTGTGATAAGTTGAACTGCTATGATAAGTGATGTATTAACTTGTGATTTAATAACCTTTGAAGTAATTCTTTTGCTTAAGGTTCATGATAAATGTCTTATTGTTCTTTTATGTTTTTGTTGTTATTTTGCTTATGAATTCAATGGTGGTTGGGTGCCCATTGTGGTGCTATTGAGGTGAATTGAATATGTATAAGTGAATTTTGACACAATTTTGTATATGATTAAATTAAATATTAAATGTGTACAATGCAAGTGAATTTGAACCTGTACAAGTGAATTTGAATCTCTCTCTCTCTCTCTCTCTCTCTCTCTCTCTATATATATATATATATATATATATATATATATATAACGAAAGGTTTAACCGACAGTTTCAGTATCAGTAACGATAGTCTGAATTTGATGATCAGTTAACCGATTACAGACTGATCGGTATCGATAATCCATAATAATTACCGATTGCTCACCCTAAGTACATCCCAGAATATTTAGTTTACTTTTGTACTTCTTATCTTAAGTTAAAAAAGAAAACAAAAAATATTTGGACCATTCTATCATCATCAAAATGAGGTGTGTGCTATTTGCAATTAATTTAGAACAATCATAGATTATTTCAATTGGAATTAGGAAATTAAGGAATCAGTTTTCCTCAGCTGCTAACATTAGTTCGCTTTGTAAGATTGGTGTTATACTAAGAGAGAAGCTCACACCAGTGAGAAAAAATAGGTGAAAAAACATCGGTGCTTTGATGGAAAAATTGAAAAAGAAGACATTAAAAAGGATTAAATCCTCGCCTTTTAGGTCAAATATATGCCTTCAACCATCAGATTACAAACGTACTTGGTTTTGTTACTACCATTAATATACTATATTGTATATCATTTGCTTGTACCTAGAAAAGAGCAGAAAAGGTTGCTACCGAAACCGAATTAAAAACCGAAAAAAATTTTGGTTTCGGTTACCGAAATTTTCACTCTTTTCGGTTATTTCAGTTTTGGTTAGTCAGAATGGTATTCAGTGGGGGGTGGGCAAAAAAATTGTGAACTGCAAATTAAACCGAAATCGAACCGAAAATTGGTTCACTGAGTGGTTCAATTCAATTATAGTTCTGTACTTGTAAAAATCGAAATATTCGATTCAATGTTCGAAGCTTTCAGGGTCAAAGGATCATGTAAATAGGGAAATTGCTTGACTCTCCAATCCTTAGCTCTACTAAAAACATCATTAGCCACCACACCAATTGCTCCTAGATTTCGTACTCTATCATTAGCCGCATCAACATTAATTTTTATCATCCCTATCTCTAGAGGGCGCCAGGCTATCTAACTCTAGTTGGCACAAAGTATTTGAGAATCATCATTCTGCCTTCAATTGTTTTCCTGAACTTCTACAAATTCCTACCAATAATTCAAAGCTCGTTGGACCACCTCCTGGTAGTTTGGCAGCTCCCCTTCGAAGATAAGTGCATTCCTATGTTTCCAGATCGACCATAATAAAGCCACTGCCAACGTTTCATTTTTCCATTCTTTGCCGAACGGATTAATAGACGTAAACACCTCACTACTCAATTTTTTCCACCGAATTTTCCTGAATAAAGTCCATAAGAAAATCAAGTGGTGAGGAGAATCATATTGCCTTCGCAAAGGTACATCTAAAGAAAAGGTGTGATTCATTTTCAACTTCGTCATAGAAGACACACTTGTTAGAGCTGTGTGGTAGTTGTTTAACAAGATTTTCCCCACTGGAAGACCTTTCCAAACTAATCGCCAAATAAAAACTTGCCACTTCCTTGGAATTTTCATCTTTCATAATTTCCTCTAAGGAAAAGTAGAAGTCACCTAACCACCATTAGTCCCTTGTAAAAAATTGACAGTAGTTTGATATCCTGATTTAACTGAATAAAATCCATCTTTAGAATGGATCCATACCATCTCATCCAGCTTCTCAATGTTCGCTAGCAGCATACTTAATATGGCTTTGACATTATTACGGATCAAATTCAACTCAATGATATTTCTCTTCCAAAGTCGTCTATCCCAGTCAATCAGTTGGTTGACCCAGAAAATATCTCCATTACGGTTATGCCACGGTTCCACCAAACCAGAGTTGTTGTTCAATATCCATGGATTAGAAAAGCATTTCATATATCTACCGTTCCTAATTTTCCATCTTATATTCCCCTTAAGAAGCTTTTTCCCCCAAATTATACTCTTTCATCCCCATGAGGCATTTCTAGGAGTACTAGTAGAAAGAAAATCAGAATTTGAAAAATACTTCCCTTTAAGAATGCGTGCTAGCAAGGAATTTGGTTCCTTCAGTAACCTCCAACCCTGTTTTGCCAAAAGTGCCAAGTTAATTGCTTCCCATTCTCTATATCCTAGGCCAACTATAGATTTGTTGTACATATTCACCTATGAAATTCAACAAATCTTCTTTTTCTGCTCTTTTTGGCCTCACCAGAATTATCTGATCATGGAGTTGACCTCTGCTGTTAAGGACTTCGGAACCTTAAAACATAAGAAGGTGAAAATAAGGATAGCGACAATGACCGACTTAATTAAAATTTCTTTCCCGGAATGTGATAAGCATTTCTCCTTCCATCCGTTCAGTCTGAGTCTAATTCTATCTTTGATTTGTTGGAGCATCTCTCTATTTGATAGCTAATGGCAAACCCAGGTACTTATCCAGAATGTCAACTTTTCCTATTCCCATATGACTTTCACACTGAGTTTTTACTTCCTTTGGTGTGCTTTTAGAAAAAAAAAAAAACTCGATTTTGCAAGATTAATTGTCTGACCACTATTAGCACTATATTTTCCAAGTAATTACTTTAGGCTTGCCATTTCTCTTATATCTGCTCTACCGAAGAAAAAGGAATCATCTGCAAACATTAAATGGAAAATCTTCGAGCAATACCTATTTAGTTGAATGCCAGACAACTCTCCACCATCTATTTCCTTATGAACTAAATAAGATAGGCCTTCCATACAGATCAAAAGCGAAGAGGTGAGATGGGGTCCCCTTGTCTAAGACTCCTCAATGGCTTGAGAAAACCATGTCTTTCACCATTTATCTTTATCGAATAAGTTACTGAAGTAACACAAGACATGACCCATTCAATCCATTTATGACTGAAACTAAGAGCTACCATCAATGCTTTTAAGAAAGCTCATTCAACACATTCGTAAGCTTTGCTGATGTCTAACTTCATGGCAAAATTGTGATTCTTCTCGTTTCTTTTAGTAAGGAGGTAGTGGGTTATCTCATGTGCTACCAATATGTTATCATCAATTAGCCTTTCTTTGATAAACCCACTTTGATTTTTCGAGATGATATTCCCAATAATGCTTTGTAGCCTCCCTGTCAGTATCTTTGAAATAACTTTGTATATCACGTTACATAACCCAATTGGTATGAGATCCTTGACCGTAGCCACCTCTTGAATTTTTGGTACCAGGAAAATAATTGTATGGTTCAAATTCATTAACATTTTAGCCGAACCAAAGAAACTTCTAATAGCATCAATTACATCAGCTTTAATGATTGACCAGTAACTCTGGAAGAAAAAACCCGTCAAACTATCATCACTTGGAGCCTTCAAGGGATTAATGGAAAAAACAACACTTCTTAATTCCTCTTCCGTTATCTCCATTGTTAATCGTTCATTCATGAGATCAGTAATAATGGAATGATAAATGTTTTTAAAGTATCCAAGAATCATACTTGTAATTTGCTCCTTCCTAGTTACGCATTCTCTTTGCTCATTTTTCAGTCCAATGTTTTTGTTAATTCTTCTTTGATGCTTGACTTGGTTGTGAAAATAGAAAGCAATTTTGTCACCCAATAGGAGCCAATTATTCCTTGACTTTTGAGCCCAAAAGATCTCTTTTTCACTAACCCATCGCCTTAGCTCGCTCTCTTTCTCTCGGATACTCTTTGCAGGATAATTGGATTCATGTTTCAGCTTTGCAATATAGTTTTGTAAAAGTTCAATCTTTCTCTTTGCATTTGGCTTATTCCTGCAAGATCACTCCACAATGCTGTGTCTACAAGCTTTAAGTTTTGAGTGAAGTTTGAACAAAGTGGAACCATTTATGTTTTATTGCCTGGAGTCACGTACCACTTTTCTGGCATCTTGGTTCCCGACCAATCTCTTGTCAAAATAAAAGAACCTGTTTGATTTCCATTCAACTCCCAACAAATTCAGAAAAGTGGCCTAAGATGATGGATATATGCATCTTTAAAAACATCTACCATTTTGCCGAAGCTAGTTAACTGTGTAGATGCTTTATAATGTTTGCATTCCCTCCTCTTCTGTTATTCCACGTGAAACTATTACCCAAAAAACCTAGCTTGCTGTTGAAATTACTGAAAACCTGCATAAATTGACTATTACTACAACACCCCCATCTTTTCTCATGTGCAGATAAAATATAATTAAAGTCCTCAATTAAAAGAAAACCCTCATACAAAGAAGTACAGTAATTCATTAAAAACCCAACCTGTGTACATTTTTCAGAACCGTAAGGGCTAATATAGACAAAATTTAAATCCCAAAAAATGTTTAACCCTCCCAAACTAGTTTTACAATGCACAAATAAACTACTGTACTTAATAATCGAGCAATTCACAGAATCTTTCCAAGCAACTGCAAGCCCTCCTTTATTTTCAATTTAATTTTTTTTTCAGTTTTAGTGTAAATTTTATATATATATATATATATATATATATATAATAAAGTTTTTTTTTTTCAATTTAATTATTTTTTCCCTTTCATTATTGTTTGGATTGATTGAAATTGAATTATCAAGTTTTAGGTGCTTTGATTTTTCAAGCTTGTTTTTGAGGGACATTTTATTTTATTCTAAAATGTGCAAAAATAAATATACAATGAAACTTTGGTTTATAACTGAATTGAAATTGAACTGAAATATGCAGTTCGAATAGTGTTTAACTTTTTCTTTTGCGGTTCAATTTTCAGTTTCAATTTTTGAAATTCGGTTTTTTATTCTGTTTACTATTTTTGGTTCGGTTTCACCCCAAGTATTTGGTTAGAATTTTTCAAATTTTTTGTTAGTTCAGTTAACTAAAAAACTGAAACCTATCATCTATACGATGTTGTTTTTATGAGTATAGGCCAAATAGGCACATATTTTTGGTATTTTTGATGTGGTTCGTTATTCGGTTAACTGAATATTTCGTTTCCTTAAAACAATGATATATTTTTGGTATTTTCACTTATTGATTAGTTATTTTTTGGTAATCGAAATTTTTCAGTATTGGTTATCATTTAACCCAAAAAAATTCGGTTCGCTCACGACTTGTGTAAGCAATGCAAGACAGTAACAGAATATTTCATGACCCTGTGGTGAAAAGTCACAACCAAAGGAAATAGTGAAAGATAACAATAAAAATTCTCACAACCCTGTGTAAAGAATAACAACATATGGAATAATAAAAATAATAAGAAAAGGGAAAACAAGAGGTCTTGAATTGAAATTAGAAACCGCATTGCTTTTTATTTCGTATGGATTGGAAACCCTGAAGAGGCCGATTTGGTTAAGGTTCAAATTTTATTTGAATTGTAACTGCCTTTAGTATGTAACTATTCTAAAAACTGCCAAAACCACCCTTAAAATGTAATTTTATGATAATTTCAATATAATTATGTATTGAGATAAATATAATATGACACATTCATGTCTAAATTGGCACAAGTGAGCTTTTAGGATCCTTGAGATTTAGCAATTTATGTTGTCTATCATGTCTAATTTAGCATAAGTGCGATATATAGGATCGTTGGGATTTAGTAATTTATGTTTGTGTATCATGTCTAAATTGGCACAAGTGCACTATTTTTTTTTTCAAATCTTTTAACCCTGTGCTTATTTTGGCAAAATTATAAATTTTACGCCCCAAATTCTGGCATTGGGCATTTCTCTTTTCAATTTCTTGGATTCGCGTAAAATTGTTTTTGCAAGAAATTAATTTTCTTAATTAATTTTCAATTAAACTGATTCTTCGATTAAGGGATGACAATCCCAAACCAAGTCAACTATTTTAAATGCATTTAACTTAAAGTCAATATGGTGCATTTTAGTGATGGGAAAGGTGGTCAACTGCCCTGGTCCAGCGCCGATACAAGTAAAGTTGAGAATTCAACTAACCAAATACCGAATCGAATCAAGTTTCCAGTATCAGTCAACTGAACAAGAAATTATGAATACCGAACTTGTGTGCTAGGCCTAGAGTTGTTTGTTTCCTCCAACAGGAGGTCACTGTTGGAGGAGGATCGGGTATGATGTAGGGTTAGTGACCTCTCGTTATAGAAGTGGTCACTATCGGCTAACACATTGCTATTTAGCCTTTTGTGAAGTCTTCAGATGACATTGTTAAATTGAAAGAAATTTAGAGTATGAGTGAAAGAGAGGTACCTAGTTGAGGAAGGAGGTCGTTAAAAGTAATGCTTATGGTAGGAGAATTAAGGTCGCTCAAGTAGATTTTCAGCAGTAAGTAGGAAATGAATGAGGGAGTGGCCTATTTATGGAACAAGAATAATGGAAATAGTGAAGAAGCGCGATTCAGGAGGTCTAGTTTGGAAAAGAATAAAACTTACCACCACCCGCAAAGCCAACGCCAAGAAGCGACTCCACAAGGTTTGGCAGGTCTCTTTTTATCTTTCAATCCATCGATTTGTGTATTTTTGTGTTTTTAGGACTAGGAATGCAGAAGCTTTAGTTAGCACCTGTATATTTGTGTTTTTACATTTCTCTTTCACAGTTTGCTTTTCGAAAAGTTCAAAGGAAGGAGACAGCTGCCGGCTTGAAAAACTTGTATATTCCAAGTGAATATTGGAACTGCAATGCAATATAATTACAAATATGTAGTATGAATTCATGCAATTTAACAGGGATTAGATTATATTATAGCTTATTAAGATTATTAAAACTTATAATCAAATTAACACAACACTTC
>CATIWJ010046542.1:0-27211 GCA_949640765.1 Croton laevigatus | reverse complement strand
CACGTTACCTGTGGGAACACCCAGTACCCACCCAACATGATTCGGTAATATCCTAATTGCAATCCCTTGTGGCAGCTCTAGCAACACCTTCTCAGTATCTAACCTCTCACATAACCAATAACATAGCTTCCGGTTCAGTATAATTGAACGGTATTTTAGCAACTCACCGAATCCTAATTTCTCAACCCATTCTTTTTGTTGTGCAGTGAGTTCCGCAATCATTGCAGTCAACACTGAGAGTTGACACCTAAAATTGAGACTCTATCAAATATCACAAAAACAAAAACTTATTAATACTTTTATTTTGTTTTTACTTTAGAACTAAACAAAAATTCCCCTTTACCTACTGCTGTTTATTCTTCCCTTTTATCGCCTTCTTCGACATGCCACTTCGTGAATGCCCACTGAATTTCCTTACAATTATAAAGCAACCAACATTTTTAATTCATGTTGTAATTGTATATATATGTCAACCTAATAATACTATTAATAAAGGCCATTATTTCATCAATATGAAGGATATTCATTTACTCTTCTACCGGTGGAACTTATAAGTAAAAAGACGGTTCAATTAGGAGAAGAAGCGGGATAATCTTGCTCAATCTTTTACTCAACCTCTAACACTTAACTAAAAATTCAAAATTAATCATCATCATTGGCAAAGCTGCAAATCATTTTCCTTTTTAACATAATTTATTCTTCTCCCTACTTTCAATTAGGTTTCCTTACACATTCATTATATACAATGCCTACTCAATCTAACCTTGTTTTTTACACGGATATGATGACGTTCAGGCCGACCCCAAAGCTTGTTCGGAGCTAAGATCGACAGCCGAATATAAAACACCAAAAATCTAAACTATTATAGCATCACAATACCATGATATTCAGTTTCATATCGCAACAACCTATCCATAACCAGCTCACAAATTTCAATTTCAAGCTTATATTCTAAAACCATTAATCAATACAAATTTCAATTTCAAGCTTATATTCTAAAACCATCAATCAATCCAAATTTCAATTTCAAGTTTATATTACCATGATTCACGCCATCATATATATGGGATTTGAAAATTTATTAATTGAAGGTTGACCCACCCGAATCAAAGAATTACAAACCCACGAATAAGAACATACCAACATATTTCCTTCCTCATACTCTGTTTCCACCCACGATGTTTTCCCTCACAATGAATTGCAAACCTTGCTTCTTTATAATGTTCTTCAGTGCCGCTCGGTTCACGATCTCCTCCCTTACAATGATTTGCCGTTACGTTTTTTTTACCTTCTGCACGACGGATTACGCCTTACACCGGATACGGTGTTGTGCTTCTTCAGTAATGCTCATTTTACTATACATCTTTGCCCTTTATTAAATTTCATAACATATTTACTGCCAGGGCCCACTTATTTTTATAGTTTTATTTTTTGGAATTAAAAACTCGTTCTAGAGGCTCTCGATCGAGACGTTTACAATTACCGTATTAAGTTTTGCCATATATTTTAGAATATAATCAATAATTGTTCAATACAAACATATTGATATTAGTTTAATTTTTTTTAAGCAAAGTTTAAATTATTATACCGACTGTCTTTTTTTTATTGCTCTATATTTTTCTTTTTTAAATTTATTAATCACTATATTATTATTACTTGAATATAATTAAAATAAATAAAATTAATTAAACAAAAATGTGAAGAGTAATATTATTTTTTTATTAGTTTCTAAAAGTAAAACTGAGGCCAAAACCATTTCGGAGCCCTTAAAGTATCCAATTTTTTTACTTAAGGCCCCTCGGTAAAGTAATAACACTTTTAAACCCTTAAAATATACGTGTGAAATAAATGAAACCCATTTTTAACAGAGTTAAAATCGCGTGTTTCACAAACAAATGCCTATCACGTGAAGGCTTTAAACAGGCATTTTAGTGGGTCGGCTACAAAAGAAAACGCAGCCGTTTTGCCGAGATAAACCTTAAAATTGATAATAAAAAAAAGGGGAAAAATAGCTCACTTTCACTTTCTTTCTTTTTCTTTCGTTTTCTGTCGATATGGAAAGAGGAAAAGGACAAGGGAGGAACCGCTTGAATCTTGAGGTAAGTGGGGCCAAGAAAGCTGTGAATCAACGATAAAAGTTGGTGGTTTATGGTTCCGAAGGTGGTGTTCCTGTAGCTACTCGATTTTCAAAGGTATTTTAAATTTGTTGTAAAAAATATTCAATTTTTAGTTTGTCTTGTTGTGATTTGGATGGTTTGGATGATTGGTTAATGCTTTTTATAGTTCTCACTAATTCCATTGTTGGTTGATGTGGATGGATCTGTGCTGTTATACCATTTTGACAAATATTTTAGAGTTTCAACTCATATTGCACAAACTGCTCTTAACTCATTTGGCACATAGTGCTTTCAACTTGTCTTTATACTGGGTGTCTTTCGTTCAAGGAAGAAAGCTTTTTATTGTTAATTTTTTTATATATTTTGTTTATATATGTAGAAATATAAATAGCATTTTAATAACTATATTTGCCACACTATTAATTGGCTGCTGGTTAATGTGTTTTGCATCACTGTTATGGCTGTTGTAAGGGTTAAATTGAGTATATCCCATGGGGGTCATTTTAGGGTTAGTCCAACTTTTGATTATGTAGGGGGCAAATTAAAGATAGTAAATAGCTCAATTGATGTGGACTTATTGTCTTATTCAAATGTTATGTACTACATTAAAAAAAACATGATATGATACAATTCATGGATTGTATTATAGGGATAGAGAGTCTAAGTGCTTCATATTAGTGAATGGGGATAAGACAGTGAGTAGGTTGGTTAGTCAACTTAGAGATGGGGATGAGGTCATTTTTTTTATGGATCATGAGGGGACACCAAATCCCCCACATGCCAATGAACCTGTTTTTGATTGCCAACTTTTTGTGACAATAAACCATTCAGCTAAAGGGTTTGATAGTGAGATTTTTTATAAAGTGACAAGGGATGGGAATGGGGAGTTGATATACACTTTAATAAAAGGAAGAAAACATTGTTTTGAAATTAAAAATCCAATTCTAGCCCCACCAGCTGTCCAAGCAAATGACCCTACTATTTTTGATATACCTTTAGTTCCTCCTACTGCCTTTGAGCCTTGCATAGTAGAGGACTTAGACTTTAACAGTGAATTTCCCCAAGTAAATGACTTTGACATAACTGATGATGAAGATCCAGAGGCCATTTTTGCTAGGGGTAAAGTGAGGGAGTCTAAGAGTAATGAAAGGGAGGGAAATGTGGGGGATATTGAGGGCACTGTTGATGACATTCAAAGTGAGTCTGAGGAACCTCCAACTGCAATGGATACTGATGATGAGGTTTTTCATAAGAGTCATGGGGAGGGAGACAGTAGAGAGAAAGGGTCTGACTATTATGAATCCGATGACCTCGGTAGTTACTATAGTGGGAGTAAGGAAGAGGATTCCCAACAGGCCAATAGAAGACATACTTCCCAACCCCACTTTGACACCACTTCTAAGATTCCTCAGTTTTGCTTAGGTATGATATTTGATGATGTTCAGCAGTTGAGAGATGCCATTGCCAAGTATGCAATTATGAAAAGCTTGGCATTAGGTATGAAAAAAATGAACCAAAGAGAGTTAGGGTGAAGTGTGGCCCAAAAGTCCATGGGTATTATATTGTAGTAACCCTGACCCCAAAGAAAACACCCTAAAAGTTAGAACTTATCATCCACATCATTCTTACAATACTGTTAACAGGTCAACTTTTGCTAGAAGTAATTTCTTAGCTCAATTATGTAGGGAAAGGGTAGTACAACAACCCAAAATCACCTTGAAGAGGCTGAAATTATATTTGAAAACCGAGTACAAGCTGAATGTAAAGCTTTGTACTTGTAAAAACACAAAAGACAAGATAATGAAGAATGTCATAGGTGATATAGAGAAGGAGTATGCCTCTTTGCATAGATATGTCAGTGAGCTTATACAGACTAATCTTGGTAGTTCTGTAGTTGTCACAGCCTGTAAGGATGATGAGATTGACCAAAACCAATTTGTCAAAATGTATGTGTGCTTTAATGCATGCAAAAGGGGCTGGTTAAGTGGGTGTAGAAAAATTATAGGAGTTGATGGGTGTTTTCTTAAGAGACTGTGTAAAGGTCAGTTATTGTGTGTTGTCGGTAGGGATGGGATCAACCAAATGTTCCCTATAACTTGGGGCAATCTGTTCTATCAAGAATACACATAACTGGACTTGATTCTTAAAATGTCTAAGACTTGGAAGGTGAAAAACGGCAAGGAAGAGAGGTTCAGAAGAGGCAAAAAAAGGAAATACTAAAAGCTCAAGAGTAGGAAGTATAATGCATTGCTCCAACTGCAAGAGTAGTGACCACAACATCAGAAGTTGTCCACAACAGAGATCTGACTAGGTATTTCACTTTAAATTTTAATGCATTGCTCTCAAATGACAGTGTTATATGTTAAAGGTTTTTTTTTTGTTGGGATATTTGCTTAGAAATTGCTGCTGTATCTGCTATATATTCTCCCATTTCAATTTGTTTACATTTTGCAGCTATCATTAACGTATAACATATCAGGAAAACGAATACTAATCAGGAAGGCTAGTTCTTACACTCCATCGGTAGATCCACAAAAGGACACAGGGGATTCACTGGATCCTTGCACAAGACAAGTTGCTACCCAAAATTCACAAACTGCACCTCCAGGTTTTAATGCATCACAAGCTTCAACCATTTCTGTGACTCACACTATAAGTGTTGGGTGTTTTTGTTGACAATTAGGGTTGGAATACAATTCATCATTGTTGTTTTTTCTTAGTTTGTGGTGTTGACATGTGTAGCCAAGCATTGGAGAGGCGGCACTTGGCATAAGAAGGAGTGGGAAGAGAGCTGTAACTATTTCAGATTTACTACAAGAAAAAAAGAAGAAAATGAAAGGCAAGGCAGCTTCAACATCAAGAATGAATTAGACTCTATGTACTTTTGGTTTTGGGTTTTTTTACCTAATACATATAATGCTCAAAACTATATTACAATTGCTGGGAATGTAATAGTCTTTGTTTATTAGTTCGAATCCATATTTTGTAAGTGCCTATTTTGTTGGCACTTTGAATTTGGCAAATTGGTTAAATACTATTGCATATTTTTGAGAAATTTGTGTTGGCTAAAGAGGCCTTTAATGCATTTGAATTTTTTTGCCACAGAGGCAATGGTATTGTTTAGGCTCTTATTACTTTCATATAAACAGGTATTTTCCAAGGCACCTCAAATTGGTTTAGGTCATGCATGCTTTATGCTAATTTGGAAATTGTAAAGTAATATCTCAAAATATAAGTTCAAATTAATCAATGCCATAATACAAAATTCAGTACTAATATTCCAAATAAAAAAAATCAATATATACATCGATATCTAAACAAACTTAATAACAAAATTCAATCGTCCCCCAAATCTAACTAGTTCAAGGCTTCTTCAAGAATCGTAGCTCTATTTGCAAAAGCATCCATTTGTCGACAAACGTTTTCTAACTCTTCTTCGAGAGCTTGGCATTTTGACACTAAAGTTGAAATAATAGTCTAAGATGCACTACAGCAAGAAGAACCACTGGCACCATTGTCCCCGCGATTGCAGCTATCCCCACGATTGCACTTTTCCACTCCAAGGTTGACGAATGTAACATGACCACAACCCTAATAATCAACAAGACATTCAATTCTAATGAAAAGTAATTCTTTTCTTTAAGTAAACTGAAAAAAAGGGAACATAATACATTTTAATTAATAAAGAATAAATCAATCTAATAATATTTAAGGTAACATAAATAACATTGACTTCACATGAATAGTAGTGCTTCCCAATGCTCTCCCTTGCATCCGAAACCTTGAGCCGCAACTGCTTTCCACAAGACTCACAACAAGGGACAGGTTTCTTCACGAGGAGATAAAAAGAGAAAATTTCAGAATTAAATAGTAGACAAAAAAAAAAAGGGACTCTTACCTCTTTTAAACATTGTTCTTCTTCTCTAAATTGTTCAAATGAAGCAGAGGCTTCAGCCAGAGAATAGAAAGAGCATTGCACATCATTTTCCTTCTTGTCTATTGCAGCCTTGCATTCGGGCCATATATGATATATACCCGGATTACGACCCACATATACAACATAGAATTTTTTCATCTGAAAATTGAAGCCATAACATTAAGTAGAATCACCAAAACCAGTATCTACAATAAGGCCAAAACAAGATCTACTCTCTCTGTAATAAAACCCTAATAATCCCAACCAGATGCAGACAAAGAAAAAATAAAATTTTGGCAAAAAAATCATAACATACCTCTTCGAACATTGACATCACAGGGACCACCTTCTTCCAAACCCTAAACCACCAACTGCTACCTTCGTTTAGCCCCTTTTTTGGACCCAACTTTCTCGAGATTCAGTCATCTTGCTCCCCACTTCTTTGTCCTTTTCGTATTTTCTATGCTTTGAATAAAAGAAACTGAGCTTTCAAGAGTTTAATTTGGTGAAAACGGCATCGTTTGAGACGAAGAAAGTGCTCCACGTATGGTTGAATTAGCCTTCACGCGATAGGCGTTTGTTTGTGAAACACACGATTTTAACTCTGTTAAAAATGTGTTTCGTTTATTTCGCGCGCATACTCTAAGGGTTTTAAAATGTTATTACTTTGCCGATGGGCCTTAAGTAAAAAAATGGGATACTTTAAGGGCCCCAAAATGGTTTTGGCCGTAAAACTGACGAATGTTGATGGAAGGACTTTAGAGTTAGACTATACAAATTTTATGGACTTGCTAATACATTTATTAAAATACGATGACCTGAAAGAATATTAGCATAAAAGTGGGGACGCAAATAAACTCTCTCCATATTTTGTTAGCGTACGCTCCGACGTACGAGGAAAATGAAAAATTATGGCGTTGCATTTTGCTAAAAAGTGAAAATATGGGCAATTTGACAATTTTACCCAAATTCAGTGCACACAACACAACTGGACTATCATTCAAACAAAAACCTCACACTAAACTCTCACATTTCACGCTCTGCCTCAATCTTTCGCATAACAGCAGCCAGCCACCACCACCTCACGAGTCACGACCGCTCCGCCGACCAGACTTCCTTCACCTCGCCCACCGCCGCCGATCGACAGACCAAGGAGGAGCGAACGGAACCTCCTCCGGACCAAGGAGAAACTGGTTGCTGCTGTGAACCTCCGCCAGCCACCACCACCTCACGAGTCACGACCGCCGCCGCTGGTTGCTGCTGGTGTACTTCGAGGCCGACTGCTTAAAGTTTCCGACAGGTTTGATCTCTGACATTTCAATTTTATTTTGCTGATCTTATTTTAGATTAGATTTGATTAGGGTTTTGAAATGGGGAAGAAATAGGCATTTTTAGTTGCTGATTTCTAACTCTGAAATGGTGGTTTTGTTTCTGTGAGTGAATGTATCAATATCAGTGACTGAAATTGGTAAAATTTGATTTTATGTAAATGAAATTATTAAATGATTAAAGAAAATTTTGATTTTTGTGACTGAGATTGATAAATGGTAACTGAAAATGTTGATTTCTGATAAATGGTGAGTAAAAATGACTGAAAATGTTGATTTCTTTTACTGAAATTGTTAAATGGTTAATGAAAATGTGGATTTCCTTGACTGAAACTGTGAAATGTTGTTAAATGCCTGCTGAAAATGGCTGAAATTATGAAATTGCTGAATGAAATTGCCTATGTAGTGACTGAAAATGGTTTATGGTGAGTGAAATGTTAGAAATATGCCTATTAGATCAACAAAAATGCTTGAAACTTGCTTCAATAGGCTGTTGGAAATACTGAAAATTAGGCATATACTGGGTTGGGTCAGACCCTACCCTAAACCACCTTAACCCTCCTACCTGACTGGTGAGTAGGTTGGTTTGGCCCAGGTTTTCTAGAAAAATCCGGTCGTCGTCGGGTTTAATGTTTTGGGTCAGTGGCCTATCATATGTGACTATCACATGGCCACCCACATACAAGAACACCCTTCTGTATTACTTCATTTTCTTTCCATTTTCCCGATTTCCCTCTCTGCATCTCACTCTCTCTTCCTTCATACAAGCAGCAGACTGCTGACTGAGGCTGGAGCATCACCACTGACCTGTCGGTGGACCGTTCTAGCCATACCACTGCTGCATCATGCCACCACGTAACTTGCGGGATGCTAGAGCACCTCAGGTTAGTTATTGCTTTTTTTTTTTTTTTAATTATTTTTAATTTTATGCTTTTTGTTTGGGTTTTAGATGTTAATAATAGATAATATAAATTGAGACATATTACTTTGCTAAGACTATATAAATTTGATTTTAGTTGAATAAAATTATCACAATATGTAAAAAATTGTATTGCAATTTGTATGCTTATCAAGTGTTTGATAAAGTTCCTCTTAAGCGATTTTAAATTCTACTGTCATTTTTAAAAATTGAAATAATGATTGAAATTAGGAGTATATGATTTTAATTTCTTAATTGAAATAATGATTTTAATAAGTCTATATTTCTTTGTTAATTGTATTTTTAAAATTATGAAATTAGGAGAAAATCTAACATTATTTTGCTCACAATGTTGTATAGTTTTGGAATAGTACTTTAAAAAGTTTAAATCAATGAAAACAAGGAGATGATAATTGTAAATGTAATTGTACTAGTTTATCATATTTTTATTATAAATTTCATGTTTTTTATATTTGTGCAATTTCTCTAGTTTGATGAAGTTTAAATTTAAATTTGGGTCCATTGGTCTCAGTCAAAATCCTGGCTCCGTCATTCTGAAGTTGATCTGACCTCCTCCCCCCCCTCCTTTTGACAGTGAATTGAATGCTCTGTGTTTCGATTCTGGATTGATATTTATTGAAGTAGGATGCAGATCGAGTTTTATGAGGTGGAGAGGGAGAAGAGAAAATGGTAACACTAAAAAAGAATCTAGAGATATAAAAAAGGCTGATCAGACGTTTTGAATCAGAAGCTGGAGAATAATTGAATATGGCAAGCGGACAAGTGACAAAGCGAGTGAAATACAAAACCTCAGTAAAGGACCCTGGCACTCCTGGTCGTCTATTGTTGGTACTCTTTTCAATACCATATTTTTTTCTCTTATCTTTTTTCCAATTTAGATACTATGGTCAGTGAGAAGATTGGGCTGGTTGAATTGTTTTTGTTAGAACATGGCATTTCAATGGAAAATTACTAATAATTAAGAAAATGGGACTTCATATTTATTTTGGACACTTGACTGGAATCTCTGATTATTTTCAGCTTCTGCTTACTTAATGCAAATTTTATCGTATATTTCTTTTATTCTTCAGACTATGGAGAAATTGGCATTCAGGCCTAATAATCCTAATTCAGCGTCTAAGCTAGACATGGAGTTTAAATACATTAAAAGTACTTCCTGTTTCCATTTTCTTCTTTTTTTTTGAATATGTTTGTGGAATTCGAGTTTTTCATTCATATGGTATCTGCAGATCACAAGTACACAAAGGAGGGATCAAATAAAGCACCAATGCTTAATCTTACCTCAAATCAGGTTTTACTTGATCCCTCCAAGTTACTTGTTTATTTTGTTCTTATTTGATTTTGTACTCTAATTTTTTTTTTTCACTATTTCATGATGGTACAGGGTGTAAGCTACATATTTGAGTTTGACAATTACAATGATCTCCAAGTGTGTAGAGAATGTGTGGGTAAGTCTCACTTCTTGAGAACCACCACTATTCTGATTAATTGAGATTATCTTTGCATGTGTTGATAACCGGCACTATTTTGGTTTTCTGGATTATTTTCTATTTTTCGCCTTACAATACCTATTTCAGTTTTTATGGAATTTTCAATACGATCATTTTTGTATATTGTTGTTTTTTTTACTATATTTTTAGTTAGATTTCTCTCCTTGTAATGTAATGTAGTGAACAAGTGGAGAAATAATATAATCCAGGTAATAGAATGACCTGATTGACCAGGAAAAAAAAATAATTAAAACATAACTAGGTGGTGGCGGTGGTGCAAATTATGTAATGTTCCCTAATTGGGGACATTCCTGTGATTGGTTTAAAAATCAAAACATTAAGTCATCTTTGCCTGTATATTGGGTTTTGTGAAGTTTTCTTGAAGATATGATGTTTTGGTCTTTGTATAATCAGGAAAAGCGCTTTCAAAGCCTGCAGAGTCTTCAAAGCCTCCTGATAGTTCAGCAGCTCCTTCTGAACAACCTAGTACAGAAGAATTGCTTCTTCGAATGAAACTGCTGCAAGAAAACAGGTAATCTAACTAAAATTTTATGATCTACCCCCGTGGTAATACTGCCAACTTGTTCCAAATTCAGTTTATTTGTTTCTTTTTGAATTAAATAAGTATGTTTGAAATGTAATTCTCTCTTGATCTCATCTCTGCTTTCATTGTTGCTTAAATTAGCAGAACAAATGGCTAGCTAATGTCAAAATGTTTTCTGTCTTTGCATAAGAAAATTTTGTTGTTCCAGATTTTGTGGTCCATGATTCTTTAGATCAAGAATTTATGTATGTTCGACCACTTTGCATTTAATTCAGAATCCAGGGTATGTGCCTTTTCATAGTCAATGCTATATAAGTTGCAGTTGTTCTAATGGCATGCATGCTGTTGAATGTGGCTGAAGTGTAAAATTGTGGTTTTGCGTTGAAGTGTAAAATTGTGGTTTTGCACTACTATCCAATGCCAATCAATCACGAAAAAGGCATTGCATAGAAACTACATTTTGTTGGCAAGGTTTTAGAGTACTATTGTCTTCTGGGGCATGGTTGGCGAATTAGAGGAGCACAACGGTCAAAGTGTAAAGCTTGAAATGTCCATAGAGGCCAATTGAATGATGATTTCAAATTGTCTGTTCCAAGTATAATGTCATTAGAACTGTGAAATATTAGTAGAAAAAGAAAACTTTGAAAGATTCAAGTTTGTAGATTTTGTTCTGCTAAAGGTACATTGATTAACCTGTTGTATTTGTGCAAGAAACTTTCTTTTACTACTTGCTTGCAAATGCATTTTTGGATTTTTGATGTATGATAAATAGTGTTACTTGTATTAGTAAATAAAAGCAGGATTTATTTTTCCAAAGGTGCATCTGAAAGGCTGAAATGTATGCAGGGTTACGGAACCCCTTCAACATAAAGAAGGGTCCTTTAACTGTTGATATAAAATAGTGTACAATATCATTTTTGATATTTTTCTTTTGATATGGAAATACCACCTCCCACAAAGGGTGTTACATTTGCACTTTTCTTTTGTTTCATGGAAAATGTCACGGGAAAAAAAATAATGAATTCATTTTCCTGATTTTTAGCCTATAATATAGAGGTACTACATAAGGTTAATGTAGTTCAGTTACCATTTATGGAAAATTTACATTTTTCTTGATGAACATGAAAACTGCATATGTGACTGGTAATAATTTATTCAACTTCATGTTTATTGTGATCCACAAATGTCTGTAAAATAGTATTAGGCACAATTCTATAATTTGAACTCCTTAGAGTATGTTTCTGGATTGTTAATAGATAATTTTTCTGCAGGCTGATAGTTTTGTTAATTTTTTTATGAGTTGGGGAGGGGGATTGATCTTGGGACGCATGCACAAGTTTCATATGCATTCGCCACTAGCCTAAGCCTTGGTGTGCAATTTTGATAATTATTTTGCTTTTGCAGTGAGTTGCAGAAACTTCATAAACGGTTTGTTGGTGATGGTATTTTAACAGATGCCGAATTTTGGGCAACAAGAAAGGTTGGCTGCTATGTTACTTTTATTATAGCACTTCATAAACGTCATGAATGTGGTTGCAATATTTTCTATGATATTCTGATTGCAGAAGTTGCTGAATGCGGACTACAGCAAAAAATCAAAGCAGCGGGTGGGTCTTAAAAATGCTCTGCTTTCTGATTCAAAGCCACTGATTGATGGCCGGGTATGGTATCACTCTCTGTGCAAGTGGATGGTTTTTTGGTTTCAGCACATGTATTTTGTCATTTGTTTTTTCCTCTGCTATAGAGTACTTTTATCTCCTAGTTTTAATGAGCAGACAGATTAATTGTAGGTATGGCCTGTGGCGTATATGAACATAGAGATGTTCATAAAACACATGGACTTCATGTTCTATCATCTAGCTATGACATTTCCTGATCATAGTTTTTGCGCACTTGTTGTTTGACTGCCATATCTATCTCTAAGTGGTATTTGATTGCGCAGAATGTTACATGATATTAGGGACAACCTAATTGGGGATGTGGTTACTGGTTTTCATCTCATATGAGTGTTGAATAATTATTTTACTTTATATGTTAATGATGAGGCTCTGTAATTAATTTCTTTCTAACTTATCAGCGGTATTGCATTTGGATAATTTTTATTTTATTGTAAATGTACCAATATTTTGCTGTAACATCCATCGAAATAAATATTCACAGCTCTCATGAATGCTATTATAATAATTGCACTCATCATATCTTCTGGCAAATTAAAAGCTTAAAACATATTTGGTTATTCTAATGTATTTTTTGTCTTTTTGTTTTTTTAAGTTTTCTTTATTTTAAGTGTCATCATTGCAATTTTCTTGTGTTTCCAGACAAACAAGGTTACGTTTAACTTGACACCAGAGATTGTTTGTGAGGTATGTGATTATATCATCCCAACATCTTGGCGCAGTTTTTTTTTTTTTTCATACAATATTTGCTATTTTTTCATCTAATAACTGTGAGTATGTAATTATTTAATTATGCAGTATCTCACCACTTGATGATTATGGTTGGAAGAAAACTTTTGTTGTGTTTCTAAATACTTAGCATGTCATGCATACTATTTATTAGGTTTAAATGATAATTACGTTTTATGTTCCCTTCTATCATTTATTTATTTGCCTTCATTCTCATTAGTTGATATAAAACACTTGACATATAAGTTCACATTATTTTTAGGGTTTTACCCTCTGTTTTCAATTGTTTCTCTTTTATCACTGCATCTATCTTGGTTTCTAATTTATGATTGTATGCTACTTTCACCTGTACCTTTATGGTACATCCCTCCATTGCTTGTGTCTGAACAGAACGCAATACTGATTTAGTGTCTGAACTTTCTTTTTCATTTCACGGAAGTACTCAAATCTGACCTGGTGATGCTGGTCTCTGGAATACTCACCGGAATTAAACTTTGCAACCACATCATTCGTACACATCAAATTATTTTGCTGACAGGGATGAAATTTACTCAAATACCCATGAATCATTCCTAGTGATGCTTGGTTCTTTCTTTCTTCCTAGGTCCACTCTACCAAACATGCACATTTGTGGAAGCAAATCATTTTCATAGATATTTTCACCCGCAACAGATCTTAGATCTATCTTAGTCACAACCATTCCAGTTGATCCAGCACCAATTTCTTTTCCCTATGGTACCGATCTTTGCTCGTGTCTAGTTGTTTGCAGTCCATGGGATTGATCATCAAGTTCTTGTTATTTGGGTTCCCTCCATCCTTGTATTTCTTTTAGAGTAAAAAGCTTCGTGATCATCTTATGATTACCAAAAGCAATGGGACTGAAACACCTTTGGACAATACATGTGGTGCATGTCCACCTCTTCTCTATGCTGTAAAACAAAAGGCCAATAACTAACTCTGCTCCTAATGCTTTTTGGATGAAATGGGGGGGGGGGGGGGGGGGTTTGGTTGGTCTTGATTTGGAATTTTGAGGACAAATCTCAAATTTAAGTTAATCTTCAGTTATTCACCATATTCGGTGGTGTTATGTTAGAACAGTTAGGAACGATAGAAAATATTGAGAGATTAATACCAGGAAATCCCTGGAATAAATTGTATTGAGCTCTTCTTAATTACAAGCTGGATGTGGAACTAAGAAAAGCAGGAATAGCTAATAAGAAAAGGAAGAAGAAGATAAAGACCAAGGCTGGAAACTGACCTCCTCACGTTATGCCCTAACAGAAATCAATTATGTACAATAGCATAATTCAGTAGTAAGATGTCTCTCTCTCTCTCTCTCTTAGTACATAGAATATATAGGAAATTCTCTAAACTAATTCTTCATACGTGTCCCCGCTCCTTTTTCTGCCCAGGTGCCTCTGCTGCTACTTTATTTTTCCCATTTCTTGAATATACCAAAAATGGCCAGGCGCCCATAGTGTGTGATCTATCATTACCTCCCTCTTGAAGATGAGCCTTGTCCTCAAGGCTGAATTGGGGAAATTGAGTAGAGAAATCAAATGCATTGACCAAAGTGGCATTTTCCTTGGACTGCCCGCTCCATTGTATGAGAACCTGAGGACCTTCTTGTCCATTAATCACTGTTGTTCTCCTCTTGCTGACTTTGAATGGTTTCAACAACAGTTCTTCAGAGACACTCAAGGAATCTGGAAAATCTGTTATAACAGCGTGATTGCCTACCACTCGTTTCAGTTGAGATACATGGAAGATGGCGTGTATTCTGGAACCCAGCTGCAGTTGCAGCTTGTAAGCCACAGCACCAATCTTCCCTATTAAATGGACCATAGTAGTGAGCTGCAAGCTTGTCGTTAACTCTGTTAGCCACTGACTGCCGCGTATGAGGTCTAAGCTTCAGAAAGACATTGTCCCCAACAGAAAAGTTGACCTCGCATCGTTGATTGTTGGAATATTTATCATTAATTGTTGTGCCTGATGGAGGTTGTAGCGGAGTTGCCTAAGTATTTCATCCCGGTCTTGTAGCAGTTGTGATAGAGAATCTATCATGGTTTAACCAGGCAAGTAGTGCTGAATCTTCGGTGGTTGGCGTCCATAGACAACCTCAAATGGGTTGGATTTGGCAGCCTGTTGAAAGTTAGTATTATACCAAAGTTCCGCCCAGCCTAGCCATTTGAACCATGTTTTAGGTTGTTTAGATGAGAAACAACGTAAATATGTTTCCCAGCTGTGATTTAAGAAAATCATGTTATCATGTTATTTGCGGGAAAAAAAAAAGTTTGTTATTTAGAAAATAAAAACAAGATCTAGATAAGAAAAGTAAATCCAAAGTAAATCTGATAGAGTGAGTCGGGACACAGAATATAGAAGGATTAAGAGGAAGGATCAGTAAAATAGAATGAAGAAGAATCAATTTGTATTTAGATACTAACTTAATTCCCTTACAATGCAGAGAAAGCTTTACACAGTACCAAGCAGAGAAATAGAACAAGAAGAGAAATGGAAATCTTGCTCCCAAAGGAAACAATCCAACTCGCAATAACTGCTACAAAACAACTTTCACAAAATACTCAATGATCCCAATCCAATTCCCTGCTCCCCCTTTTATTCTTTACGTACTGACATCCCATTACTAACTTAGGACACCTGTTCTAATCCCTTGCTTCTTCCAGCAACTTCCTTCTGCCGCCTTGAGTATACGAACAGAGGTCTTGGGCTGGGTATCAAAATCCACGTGAAAAGAAAGTAAAAAAAAGAAGAAAATTCTTCATTCTTTCATATCTGGTGCTTTTGGTTTTTAACATTCATTTCGTTTGCAACTAGGAAAGAAAGGAATGGAGAAAGGGAGAACAAAAAATTTGTTAAAAAAAGTATAGTATTTTCCTTCATTAAATTGGATAAAACTGTCTTTTTGCTAATATACCAGTGTGCATACCATGTGAACTTCTCAGTCTCTGAAATAATCCAATGTGTAATAATAATGTAGCAAACAAATGAAAGTCCCGTGTCCACCTTGTATTCTGGTTTTGCCATGGCAGAATTTAGCACCATATTGCTATGAACTTCTTAATCCAGATACTAAACTGATAACCTTTTTTGTTCAGAAACCATTTTAACAAATGAAAGTTCAGATGCCAATTATATAATTAACCCTTATATTTTATTCCACAAAATGGGTTCTTATGCATGTCACAGTTCTTTAAAACCTTATGCTACCCATTAAATTTTTTTTCCAGAAGATCCCTAGGGATATGTAAACTGCATGTTCCCTTATATTAATGGATAATTCTGTTTCAGATTTTTGCAGAAAAACCAGCAGTTCATCAAGCTTACTTGAGTTTAGTTCCCAACAAGGTAATGTCAATAGAGTACTTTCTAGAATTTGAATATTTTTTTTCATATCATTAATAGTTATCTAATTTGAATGATGTTTTCTATTGCCTTTTATTCATGAGTATTTCTATCTTCTTTTCTGAGCTTCAGATGACAGATAGGGACTTCTGGACCAAATATTGTAGAGCCGAATACCTCAACCATTCAAAAAATGCTCATGCTGCTGCAGCCGAAGCTGCTGAAGACGAGGAACTTGCCCTTTTTCTGAAACCTGATGATATTTTGGCCAGTGAAACTCGACAAAAGGTGCTGTTTCTTGGATTGTTATTGTCTTATTTTATTTTACTATTTCTCAATCTTTCACCCTGCCTTCTCTCTTGTTTCCAGTTTGAGATTTTCTTGAGTGACATAAAATGTGCATTTTGCCTTGTTCCAGATCAGATGTGTTGATCCGACGCTAGACATGGAAGCTGACCAGGGGGATGACTATACACATTTGCCGGTAAGTTTTATAAAGCAATTATTTCATTTGAAAGTAAAAGGTTGCTGTAACATTCATTTTACTATGTTTTGCCTCATAGTTCTGGATATCTATATATCCTTATCTCTTGTTTGTGGTCCGCCCTCAATATATTGATGTATATATGAAAATAGGTTCAGACACAGTTTATTTGTCACTAGAGACTTCCAGAGTTTTATGTAGAAGGGATTGTCTGGGACTTGATTTAGTAGATACTGCATTAGGTCTGGTGACGCTGTAGAAAGGTTTGATGGCAAATAAATCACAACAGTTAGTGCCAGGATGCGGTATGTAGGTTAGAACAACGATATTCATACAGGAAATTAATAGTTAAACTATTTAAAATTCTGAACTGTCGGGATAGAATTGAACTAAAACTTGATTACCCAAGTTCCTTGCATTCCTAAAAGTTCGTTGTACTAACAATGTCTTCCCCAATTCTCTATTTTTTAATATTACACAAAATTTTATCAAAAAAAAAAAAGGCATAATAACACAACATATGACTTTTCACATGATCCCATCATCTTAGGATTTCTTGTTATTTGATTGAATTGTGAAAGATCTTGTTAGATGTATTTGTTAAATCCTATTGCAAAGGCTGAAATGCAAAGCTTCTTGTACTCTCATCTTGCGGGAATGAAGCATGTTTCATTGATAGACATATCTTATGGTTGAAAATTCTTTTGGTAAATGCTTATTTGAAGGTCAATCTTCCTTGGTTACTGCATTTTCAGTTTTCCAATATTCTTGTTCTTCTATTTTTGAGGTAATAAGAATTGTTGAACAATGATACTTTCTCCTTTGGTTGGTAACCCTTCAATTTCTTGCTCTTCTCATCATATTACTCATCATAAGTTGATTCATTAAAGTCAATTGCATCAACTTAATCCTAAATTTCACCATGCAAATCATGGAACAACTCTTCCTCTCCACCTCACACAAATTGGTTTGTAGTCCTAGCTTCATGAAAAGAGTTGGCATCATCGTGTAGCAAGTTAGCAACCACTCCTCCATTTCACCTCTTGCCATTTTATTCACATTTCCAGCTTCATGAAAAAGGTTTATATCCATGAATTAATCTTTGACCTCAAGATCTTCACAAATCTTAGGTTGTTTGTGGTCACCTTCTAGAATATTCGTTCAGGCTGCCACAGGTTATTGAAGCTATAAGGCTTGTGTAATCCTGGTCAATAATCTCAATCATTCTCTACATTTGAGCCAATTCCTTTTGTTGGAGTTAATTGCCTCTACCTTGAATTTCACTTCTACTAACCATGCTTTAGTTTGCACAAAAGTACCCTAGAATCTTTAAAGTATTTTATACTTTAAACCCCCTGTTAACCTAGTCCCACCAAGTGAACATTGTAACCTCCTAAAATGTGAAATATGCCTGTTGCGTTAAAAATTAATCCACTCCTTAAATGCATTCAAACGGGGTTAACTATTGCTGTAATTTTAACCTCTTGTTAACCTCCCTCAAACTTGTGAATTTAGGCTTGAGGCTTTGTTACTCATAGGATTGTTTTTTTTCTTTCCTTGTTTTGGATCAGAAACCAAAAACATATTGAATGCCTTGGAAATTTTTAGTAAAATCACCTAGAGCTATATTGGGTCTGGTTATTCTTTCTTTTCTGCCATTTAGCTTTGGCCCCCAAGGTCTCATAACATTTTGAAAGTTTTGTACTTGAATAAGAAAGACCACTAAAGCATTGAAAAATTTACAGACGGACTGGTTTTTTTTTTTTCCCCTAATCACACTTCGCTTTAGTCATTGGCATTTAAATTTCTGAAATTTGATTCTGTTCTACATCCAAAGATTGCTACTCCACGAAACATTTTATTTTCTTAGTATTTGTGTTCTCAAATGATGTTAGAATTTAGACTAAATTCCTTCTAATATTATGTAAAAAAAAACTTTAGTAAGCAGAACCTTATGAGGTGTTAATAATTGTTCCAATTTTTAGTATATATAAAGCATACATACTTTTATTTATGCTTACAATAGATAATTTGATGAGTTACCTGCTCATTAGTTAGTGGTCACTTTTGCTTTGATGAATATTACCAGCTCTAAGTTTTTTCTTTTAGTGGCTTTTTTTTTTTGTTTAGAAACATCCGTTTTTTGTATTTCTATGTTGCTTGTCTAAATATCGTGGTTGTGTTGTAGTTTGTTTTCTATCTTTTCTAATTTCAGTTTCAATTTTGAAATTGCAGGATCATGGGATTGTTCGCGATGGTAGTAAGGAAATAGCAGAATCACAGAATGAGCCATACAGAAGGACTTTGTTACAAGACCTGAACCGCCATGCTGCTGTTGTTCTTGAAGGAAAATCTATAGGTAAGAAGATATGTCTTGAATGTGTTCTTTAATAAGTTTATACTGGCAGTGAAAATTTCATAAGCCTCTTGTTGTATATGCTGAAGGGAATGCTGGCAGCGTATATGATCTTATCCTTCTCTCTTAATTTTTATTTCACTCATTAATTTTGTAGATGATGAGCTGTTGAAAGACACAAAAACTGTTGCAGAGGCACTTGCTCAGGCGAAACAGGGTTAGTATAGTGTGTGTTATTTTCTTTTCCTTTTAACTGGTGCTTCCTTAAAAGAGTGTCTTAGTGTTTTCCTTAAAACAGTTAATAGAGAACCGGATGTGAGTACAAACCAGGAGAGACCAAGTAGAATTTCCCAAATGATGGAAATTGAGGACCTTCGAGGATCAAATGATCTACCTTTAGCACCACTTTGCATTAAGGTTTGGCTTTCTCTAATTTTGAGCTCGCAGCCTCTTCTGGCATCTTACATTCTGTTTCTGAAATCAGGATCCTCGGGACTATTTTGATTCTCAACAAGTGAGTGCACTTAAAACAGCAAGAGATGCATCTGTTGCAACTGAAGCAGTGAGCATGAGCACGATGGAAGCTTATAGTTCTTTGAGGGATTCCATTTCTCAGATTAAAGTGGTGGGATTGCATGATCCAATAGTTGAACCAGAAGTTGCTATGAAGGTAATAATAAGAATATTGAGAATCTACAGTTCGTATTCCTAAGAACTATAATTTCTGCTTATTTTTGTTAATAATTGACTACATTGTTTAACTTTATGATGTAGGTTCTCTCTGTATTGACAAATAATATCTCAAGCACCAAATATAATCTTGGACGGAATCCTAGGGAGAGTGTTTTGGACATGTTGCCAAACACAATCAAGGAGGAATTACTACATGTGAGTGGCTTTCTTTATTTTCTTTTCTTCCATCCTTTTGTTTCTTTTGGTTTTTATATTTTCCTTGTATATTCTGTTTGTAAAAAGGAAAAGAAAAATATACTTTCAAAATGCAGTTTATTTGATGAAGACATTTCTTCACTGGAACACATCAAAACCAATCATGTTCCTGCATCAAACCAATGCATTTTTCTGTGTGTATTTTTTTTAAAACTATTGCTTTTACTGCTTGATTTTGGTTTAGTTCCCAGTGATCTCACCTTCATAAGGAAAACTTGTCTCCAGCACTGGATGTCAATTGAGGAGTTATTGAAACATTACTGGTCGTCATATCCAATCACTACTGCATATCTATATGCTAAGGTAAATTGCTGCGACTTCTTTCTCACTACGAGTTAGCAATTTTAAAAAGAAGGAAGTGCTTCTTCAAATTCTGGCTACTTCTGTGAGCCACAAGAGGGTTTGAGAACCATCTCTTTGGCTTATTTCCTGGGATATGTTTTTAACTGTGACTAGCTAAGATCTCTTTTTTCGTTCTATTTAATAAAAAACGGAAGAAGCTTTTTTCTTACCAAAAAGTGGATTGATAAGGGTTAGGTTTTTAAAAAGTTTAGTGTCACCTGAAGAATTCTGGCCAATAACAAAGGACATACCTCAGCAGTTCAGAGCTGCTTTGTTTGTTCTACCAATCATTGATGTTTTCTAGTGCCATTTTGAAATTCCAATTCCCTCACTGCACTACTCATTGGCAGGTAAGCAGGCTGAAGGATGCAATGTCCAAAATTGATTCACAGCTGCAGGTATGGCTGGCTCCTCACCTTTCTGACCTTGGTCATGCGTTGGGTAATCTCCTATATTGATAATTTGGCCATACCAATTTAATTTACTCTTTAGTGTTAGTGTAATAGTAAGCATTGGCATAGGGTAAGAAATATTGTTGATTACTTAAAGTATGGTCGCGACTGCCATTGATGCTTTTTACTACATTTTGACTCTTATTTCCTTTTTCTTTTATTGTTTTGAACTCAATTTGCTATGTGGGCATAGGTAAACTTTTTTCAAGTGATAATTTTAGATTGCAGCCTGGTTTGTTCCTCACGGAAAAAACCATATCTTTGTATTGACTTTGCATATCTTGATAATTGGATTCCAGGAGATGAAGGTATCAGTGCAGTCAGACCTTCGAAATCAACTTACTCTCCTCATACGTCCAATGCAACAGGTGCCATTTTTCTACATAGTACAATTCAAAATTTAAGTTTGTACGTTTTGATCTTTGGGTGTTTTTCAGGATAGTAATTGGCTGATATCATGGAATCAAGAGTAGAAAACATTTTTTTTTAGACCAATGTTTAGTGGATGTTTTGTTTTGTTTAAAATTGGTTTTGTTTGTACTAGCCTGAACTGATAGATGAGCACTGGTGCAGGCTCTAGAGGCAGCCATGCAACATTATGACGCAGACTTGCAGAAGAGAACGGCGTCAGCAAGAAGTGCAGAGAGGCCAAATGGGTACATGTAGAAAACTGGTTTTCCTTTTAGTTGACACGCATACAATTCCATTGGCTTAAAATTCAACTGTATATCAAATCAATTTTGTTGGGAGTTAATAGACGCATTCATAAGCAAACTTGCAGAGCCTTTGTCGAGAATAAGAAATCTCTTCTTTTTGTTCCTAATTTATATGCTATCAATATCAATTCAAATTGCCTCATTATAAGAAAGAATTCTGCATGAAAATTATATCCTGAATTTTCAGGGTGCAACTTAATATTACTAGATTTCAATTTTGTTTAAGTTTACAATTTTACAACACACTTTGTGTTAAATAATTATTATTGGACTTAATGTTAGCTATAAATTTTTAGAATGTACTACCTCCTTTCAATAGTAAACTATCCGTTTTCTTCACAAGAAATGTTAATGTGTCATTTCAATGGCCAAGGGTTACAGAAACATCTGCTTGAACCAAAGCGGAATAGAGATGACACAACAACACAAGATCCAACTTTAAAATAAAAAAAGAAACAATAACCACAAATCTCAACAAGAAAAGAAAAACATTATCTGCTTTGTGAGATTCGAAGAAGTTAGGATCATATACACACTAGAAGAAGTTAGGATTTTACACGCTAGAACATGAGATGATACTCTTAAAATCCACTTTAAAATTAGACTAACGGGTGAAGAAAAACTGGAAATTTCCATGCACCAGCTCCGGTGGTGCATCACCTTCAATGCCTCTAAATTCCTCTTGAATCTTTCATGGAACAAATGCAAAAATTCCAGTTTTGAAACTCCAAATTAATGGACCTAAATAGATGAAAAGTACAATATTGTAGATCTACTACTGAAAAAATGGTAGATTTAACTCTACCATTACCCCAAAAAAAAAAAAAAGGTAAAAAAAGAAAAGCCCTAGGACAACTAATCGAAACAATCCAAAAAAACCAAATAAGGAAAGAAAAGGACAGAAAATAAGAAAGGAAAAAGAAAAGAGGGCTGTCCCTGGCGATGAATACCAGCAGTAGCCCACGGACACCACACGCAAGGGCTTCGAGTAGTGGAGTAATTATGCAATGAATGTTTAGAACAATTCAACGCGACATATTCCTTAGAGCCCTTTCTAATTATACACATAAGTCATATCCACACTGGTCCTATTGCCCCCATAAATTTGGCTCTGTTCGCCAAAAAACAATGCCTTAAGTAGGTGTTTGTTGTTGTAGATTATTAGAACTAGTATCCAGGGTAGTTTAGCAATGAATAGAAATTGTAAGGGTAGCTTTAGTGATTCTGTTTTGATTACGTTTCTGTATAAATATCCTATTATGTAAATAAGAAAAGTGGGAGAGTCCTTATAGAAATCAGATTTTATTATAGACGTTGTTAGCTTTTTTTTTTATAATATTTTTTTTAATATATATATAAACTCGCACCTAGATATGAATAGGGAGATTCAAAATACAGTTCATTAGAACTCAAATGCAAAGATCTTATCAATTTTTCTGGCTCTCAACTATATATGTTCTTAACTATTATAAGAATTATTAGCTGTTTTTAATAAATGTTACCTTGAAACTGTTTATATAAACATTTTAAATTATGAGTATAAAAATAATTATAACTGTTGAAATAGTTATTAGACGTTAAATTTCAAAATGATATGTTATTATAATAATAAGTATTTAATAAAAATTTTACAATTAAATCTAAATTTATACACACTTTAAACATGTAAAATTAAATAAATAAAATAAACTAAGCTAGCACTCACATATTATAAAATAATATTATTCATAAACTTCTACATATTTATAAATATTGTCTTTAAAAAAAATTTAAGAACATATATCTTAAATACTGTTGAAAAAAACATAGAGTGACTTTACTTCCCATGTCAATAGATGAAGAAAAAGTTATACAAACGAATGGAATTCTTTTCTTTTCGACACCAAAAAGAACGAATATAAAAGGCTAACCACTAAACGTTAAGAGGGTCAGCTTTCCATAATCCACTGCTTAACCAAAAGAAACTTCTTGACGAAAGAGTTGTTAGAAAATAGACTTATCGTTACAATATCTTTTTCAATTGATGCTGACAGTGACCAATCTTTATTTGATACAATAGCAACTTTCTGATCAAATAATTGAATTGAACCCTCTTTTTATCTTTTCTTAAAAGATTTAGAATGATGGGATTTGTCGACAATTAACAGATGTAATGTAATTTTCAAGTGATTTTATTTTAGGGGTAAAATAATAGGCATATTAAAATAAATTACTAAAATTTTCCGTTCACCAGTCAATTGAAGATAAATTCTAATTCAGAAGAAAAATATTGTATTTACGGAAATAATAGAAGAAACATGAATTAACTTGAACAGATTAAATGGAAAAAAAAAATTTAAATTCCAACAAAGAATCGCAAATCCCTAACAAGAGAATCCCTAAAAAGGGGAAGGAGGAGGAACATGACCGAAGAAAGGCCTTCCCATAGGAGTAGGATGGTAGTCGACATGAATTGTATCTTTCAACTTATGAAATCCCTTACCGAAAACCCCAAATCCGAACAGCAATCCGATCAATATCACCACCAGTATCAAGCAAGTGCATAGCATGCAAACTCTGCCACCACAGCACATCTTCAAGCTAGATTTCAAGATTTGTGTGTGTTTTGGATCTGAATAACAAATTAGACGTTATAAAAAGCGAGTACTGTTCCTTAAAAAAGAAAGAATTGAAGAATTTGGGGAATTTGAGAGAGATTTTGGGGTGTAAATTTTGAAGGATAAGATGCAAAAATAAAAGGAAGTGTGCAAAAAGGGGTAGTGATTTTTGGGATTCTTTTCCACTTTCAAGCAAGTTATTCGTTATTGTTATTGTTACGTTATTTTGCATGGGCCATGCCCATGACACAAGCCCAACATCACAATCTACGTCCGCTTGATTTAACTGTTGGTATAAATTAAGTAGTGGTTACAATGTTAAAGTACTAATAAAGGTGTAATTATATAGTAGTATTAAATATTGATTTTTATTTTATTTTTAATATTTAATATATTATGTAAATGAAATTTAAATTAAATTAAAACTATTATTTTTTTAAAAAATAAATTATTATTATTATTAAAAAATAATATTAATAATAATTTAATGTAGTATTGTTTTAATAAGGCTAATATAGTCCTAATATGGAAAAGCTCCAGATAAGAGGTTATTGAAATAACAGCTATTTGAGATTTTCAATTGCTATCAGCTGCTGATTTTAGAATTTACTAAACACCTAAATTCTACTTGTTGTGTATCCAACAGCTATTAGTTACATTAAACAACTAAACTAAATGTTCTCATAATGATAAATAAATAGGGATAATTTCAGAAAATGTATAGTTTTAAGTTTGAAAATGATTTCTAATCTAATAATACTTTTTTAATACTTCTTTAAAACATCAAAAAGGTTATATTTTTTTTTATTTCGAAATTGTTTATAATATGTTTATGAACTGCTTATATCTTGTTTATAATTAAAAACTTACTATTTTGAAAATGAATTTTTGAAAAATGGCCTTTTTTAATGTGGTAAAATTTTAAAAAGTTACTCTCTTGTTGGTGCGCCTATATCCATGTAGACTTGGTAGTGGGGTGGTAATTTTGAGTACCGCATTATCCACCTCATTTTTACCTGTTGGGTAGTAAAAAAATGGTTGGTTATACGGCGAGGTGGTTAGTTGTTTTTTATTACCTATTGGGTGGGGCAGGTAATTAGGGGTGGGTACCCATTACTCGCAAAACCAGTTGTTTTAATATATATATATATATATATATATATATGGAAAAATGAAATTTAAACTAGTGATTTGTGAATTAAATACTTACCAGGTTTCCATTGCACTATTATAGAATTATTGTTATAAGGTTAAAATTAATTTTACACATACTTTCTATTTAATTTAACTTAAAAAAAAATAATTTGTAAACTCTTATAATATTTGTGAAATTTGTATTTTTCAATTTCTTGTTAGACAATTTAAATCATTTATAGGACATTATTATTATGTGATTATTTAAGTTTTAAGTCAATTTTAATTATTTTTATTAATTACAGTATTTTAAAAAATTATTAAGAAAATGAAAAATAACATGCGGGTATTCGATACCCGTTATGAGGTGAGGCGAGTAATAAAAAATAAAATAAAGGGCATGCAGGTAGTAGGAAAATTAGCGGGTATCTGCCTCGTTGCCATCCCTAATCATGTACCTCAACATTTATGTCTAGGGATTTTATGGGTGGTTTGGGTAATATGGGTCATTAAGAAACTGTTCATATGTAGTTTGGGTAAAACTTGACAAAAATTCAGGTAATATGAGTAATTTCGGTTAGAACCATTATTCGACCGAACTAACCATGTGTCAGTATTTTTTGACAGAGGTGTATACAACTCAGCCATAGTGTCAGTAGATTCAAATGATTCTCAATTTTTCATATTATGATTAGGGTAATCTGTGTGTTTACTTTAGTAATAAAAATGTTGGTCAAGTTTGAGGACATGGATGAGTGCTGCAAGGTTTGCAACTCTGGAACTTGTGATTTGATCTTGGGTTTCCAATTATTTAACATTAATTTATCGAAGTAGTTTCATTTAGCTGCTGGAGAAAAAAAAAAAGGGGGCCTGTCCAGTAAAAGAGCAGGAACATGATGCCTTTTATTGAATATTATCTATTAGCAATTGAAAGCCATAGCTCTGGACTCTTGTACGGAGTTAGTATAAAAATGAATAAAGCTTGAAAATGGAAAGTTTCGTCTTTTAAAAACAATTTAGTTAATATCATCACATACTGTTTTGTATAAGCTAAAACCTGTCAGGAATTCAAATAGTGTTCTAAATGAATCTCAAATTTAGCTAATTTAACAACACATTGTATTTGTGTTGTGTATACAGATCCTCAGCCTATACATTTTAATCATCAACTTCTTCCCCTGAAATAAAAGGATTATTTACATTGCTTAGGGGATGAGAAGATGAAATCAACACATTCCAATATTCGCGAGAATCCGGGCTGTTCCAAGCTCCGATGATCTCATCAACTCCCATTCATCAATATGCAAACTCATTAGTAATGAAGGTAAAATGATCAATGCCTGATATGCATAATAAAACCAATTAGAATGATGAACAGAAATGGTCAGAATTATCTTTTCTATAACAAATGCTACCATCCTAGTCTTGACAATCTTTTACGCTTGCGGTTCTTTTGTCGTGCAGCAACCGTGCTTGAACTGGATGGAAGAGCCTGAATTGATGAAGGTATGCCTACAGATGTCCTGCCTTTCTTAGACACCCATTTCAATGGCATATTATTTACCACACTACCAATATTATTACAACTGTTCAGCTCAACCAGTTGTTTAATTTGGCTCAGCATTTGCTGTGTCCAAGCCATTGACAAATCCAGATCAACTGAATCATCTGTATGTTTTTCCCATATAGTTTTCAATATTTCTTTGAAGGACAGGAAAGACATAGAAGACTGATACCCTTCACGATGCTCGCAGATCATATTAACCTTGATGACATGCTTGCAAAGGTTACCTTGCAAAGACCATGCACAATCACAAAATGCAAATTCCGAACCAGGATTCCACACTATATGTGTTATATTGCTGTCTTTTTTACTTGAAACCTTGGCAAATAGCCTATCCTTATGATCCAAGGTAACGGCAGAATCAGGAATCTGTAGGGCCCTATGCCATGATGTAGAAGCAACGTATTCCTCCTTAACGTTTTGAAAAGAATCACTTTCATCGGCATACCGATCTAGCCAATAGCTCGAGTGCAACTCAGTTGTCAGCTTGTGCACCAACCAATCAACTCTCT
>CATIWJ010046507.1:0-10378 GCA_949640765.1 Croton laevigatus | reverse complement strand
CTTTTTCTGATATTCTTCAAACGGCTACATTTTGAGTTTTTGGTTATAAATAACCCTATTTTGTATCAGTAGAGCTTAACAACACTACTGCTGCACTTATTACTTCAAAATCTTTATACTCTTTCATTCAAATTAATCTCTTTATTGTTTGTGTTTGTTGGGTAATCCTTAAATCTAACATTTGTTGTAATAGTTGTGAGTTAGCTTTAAACTCAACTCTTTCCTTATTTTCTGTCAAGTTTGGAGTTAGCTATAAACTCTAAGTTTGAGGTAAACTTCCTAAAACCTCATTGTAATTCCATTGGTGTTAGTGGAACCCAATTCCTTTCTAGGATTGGAGAAGTGGACGTAGGCTCGAGATTATAGCTGAACCACTATAAATTCCTTCTATTCAAACCACCTAATTTCTGTTTAAATTTTTTAGAAGGCCACTAATTCATCCCCCCTCTTAGTTGCCACGGGACCTACAAGTAGAACCTTTAATATCATCTGCTGATGGTCTAATCCCTAATAGATGCTCATATATACCAGGCCAATCACCTGAAGTTGGTCAAATAATTGGGTGACCATCTATAGGTAGACCAGTTAAAATAGCTACATCCTGAAGGGTAATAGTAATCTCTCCATCAGGGATGTGAAATGTGTGTATCTCTGGCTTCCATCTGTCAACAAGTGCAGTGATTAAATGATGATCAAGATGAAAAAATGATAACTGCACTACTCCATAAAATTCAGACTGCCGGAGCAATCCCATAATACGTTTATCGATTTGGCTGTCATTCTCTGTGATGTGCGTCGAACTACTATTGCGTCTATAGTTGAGCACTTTATTAATAGCCTGATTACAAGTAAACATTAATTTCGTTATATTAACCCCGCATACATGGATTTATTAATAAATTATCTTGCATTAATTAATTAAATTTTTTATTTTTACTTCATTATTCCAAATTGCTTTAGATCTATATTGATGCTGTAAATATAACAATGAGGTATCTTATGGTTCAGGTTGCACATAGTCCTGTGAATAAGAAGTTATATCTACAAATTCAGCATGTGTTAAAAGACACATTTCAAATGTTGAAGATATTAATTCATGTTATATGGTAACGACCGAAATTAAAAAAAAATTTCAACGTTGTCGCCACACAAAATAAAAATATTAATTTATAGTATTCAATGAAGGAAATAAATATTATAATATTAATATGAATAGAAATAAATATAATAAAAATATAAATATTAATTTACAATAAGTTCACATTATATACTTAGTTTCTATTATATGTTCTTGCATTATGCCCGGTTTGACCATATTTAGCAGAAAACATATAAGGTTCATCCTTTTGTACTTTCCAGTCCATCTCATTTTTTCTTCGGCTTTTTTTGGTCTGCCTTTTGCTTGCTTCCATACTGGATTTAGGACAACAGGGAGTTCAGTTGACTTAACCCAATAATCTTTGTGACCCAATGGTTGAAAGCACGTCGACCATACATGCAGTGTCTCGGCCAGTGTATGATAAAGAGAAATGTAATCTATGTACTTAATTCTGTACACCATATAGGTAGCAATTGCATGAGAGCATGGTATCTTGCTCTGTTCAAACTTCCCACAAGAGCACTTCCGCTGTGCTAATTTCACTACATGAGTATTACCACCTTTAGACTTATCATTATTATATGTTATTTTGATCACATACACACCATTTTCCCTATCATATCTTTTGATTTGATGCCATGATTCTTTTGCACACGACTCTTTAATATTTCGATGTAATGTGGTGTAAAACGATACCTTTCGGCAATTGATTTCGAATATGCAACTCGGTGTTCATCGAACATGTCCACCAGCTTATCAAAAATCATTTCCATTATTATGGTGACAGGCACACACCTAGCTTTCATTAACCATCATACGACCCTCTGTTCTGAAAGCATGCATTACACATAAAGTCACATAAGTGTGTGAAAGAGTCATCCCAATCTCTAAATATATCGTCAATAGCTTTCTGCTTTGCATGCCATGCTTTCTTATATGAGAGAGTGAGGTGAAATCTACTCATCATGTCTGCAATCAGAGCATAAACCATTATATCAAGCTGTCTCTACAACATGTGCTTGATGTACCCTACAATCAAGCTAGAGTCTAAATTGACATGGTCTTGTGTATTTGATGGAGCACTACATGTGTGAGGGCTATTGTATCTGGTAATCTCCCAAAATTCTGATTTTTTCTTCAATGATGTACGCAATCTCCAGTTACATTTAACCTTCTTCAATTTTGCATTTTAAGGTGATAAATTTCTCCTTTGTTTCACAACTTTTAAACTCTCGTTTGTTATTTATAGAATAAACTTTAACCGCTGATCGAACTTCATCCCTTGACTGAAACAACATTCCTACATGGAACGCTTTTGATGGATCCCAAATTATATCTGTATCAGGTTGATTTCTGTTCATTTCCATCGCATTAATGTTGCGACTGCTCATATGCATCCAGTGTTCTCTATCAGCTTCATATTCAGCATTGTGTAATCTACTCGCAGCCAACTACTCAAATATATTATCTTTTTTATTGTCATCCTCAACATAGAAGGTTAATGTAGCTTCTTCATCAACACCACTATCATTGCCCGAAATCTCATTGTCATCAATATCATCTTCTTCTTCCTCCTCATAAGCTGAATCCTCTAAGTCGTCAAGATCAGCATTATGCATCTCATCAGCTACATTGGCATCACCACCTCCATGATGATTAGACTCGCGAAACTCAAAAACTCTAGTTTGGGAAGATTCATACTTCGACGGCCGTGGATACTCTACCGGATCATCGGCAATGAACTCAACCAGTTACAATCCATAAAATTGGTTGAAAATTTCCCGCATTACACCAACTTCATTTTCACCAGATATTTGAATTAGGGAAAAAAATATTCTGTCCTCCAATAAGATATGGGGCCCTATAGAAAATTTTTGTGATAATTGAATTCCTATCCAACCTAATGCTATTTTAATCCTATAAAGTAGCATAGACCGGCATAATTCCTCATCCAGAGAAATAGTTGTTGAAGTTCCATTAACAAAAGTAGCCCCAGTTTCAGTGTGAATTATGTTTCCCCCCAATAAAGTGTCATAAACGGAATCATATGAATTATACTGTTTTCAATATTTAAAAGAGTTAAATTTATATTTCATAATTGTTAATTTCACAACAAATATAAAGTGAACTTAACCATTATAAATATGTAATTATTTACATTTATACAAAATCAAATTCTAACATAGTTTACATTTTTTTTCATACAATAAAAACAATCAATCAATTTACAATATTCATAGATTAGGGTTTAAGGATTTAGAATTTAAGGGTTAGGGTTTAGGTTAAGGTTTAGGGTTAGGGTTAAGGTTTAGCGTTTAGGGTTTTGGGTTTAGGATTTTGGGGTTTTGGGTTAGGGTTTTCATTTTAGAGTTTACAATTTACAGCAATTTCGGTCTCGACTTTAAAATTTATTATTTTAAACACTAAATATTTATCTTTTCTGGTTTATGTTATCTACATATTAAATTTTTCGTCAGTTATTTTTCACAAACATTTAAAATTTTCGATATGACCAAAAAAATATTCCTAAAAATTTATTCATGTCCAAAAATAACTACAAATCTAAATAAAAAAAATATTCAGAACAACAAATTATATAAAAATACTACTCAATAATTATATAAAATATAATTCAAAAAAAATTTAGACCACTCATTTACTAAGCTAAAATTATATAAAATATAATTTGCTGCAATAAAAAATAAAACAACAAACATTTACTAAAAAAAAAAAAACCAAACATTTAAATTGTTACATATAAAAAAATATACGCTGTAAATTTTTCATGCCAAAAAATTTAAATAAAAATACTGTAATAAATATAAAAAAAAACACATAGAAATTTACTACAATAAAAATAAAATATCGCATATTAAAAAAATACACTACACATTTAAATTATTACATACTAACAAAAAAATATTTCAACAAATTTACTCATGCTAGAAAAATTTAAATAAAAATACTGTAATAAAAAAGAACACATACAAATTGACTACAATATAAATAAAAGTACACTTATAATTTGTAATGTAAAAAAGAACACATGCATATACTACTGTATAAGTGTATAAAATAAAAATTGCTGTAAAAAAAAAACTTACTTGAGTAGGAGTAAATTCTTTGTCGTTTGAAGCTTGAATTATCAGAGTCTACCAAGAATTATCAGAATTTTTGTATGACAAAAGGAGAGGAGAGGATCGGTTCTGTGCCTAAAACTAAAATTTTTTTGGGTTATGAGATAGAGTGATGAATGCCAGGGAGAAGAGAAGAAGGGTTTGGTATATAGGAGTTCATTGCGCCAGTTTTAATGGCGAGTTGGGATTGCCGCCTGAAAACCCACCTGCAAAGCAATTGTCGAACCAACTTGAAAAGAGGCTGTCGAACCGCGGGAATCAGATTCTTTGCACTGCCCGAAGTAGTGAAATGGCTGGGGATCAGCCATGTGTCCCACTGCATGCATCTATTGGCCACACGAGATTCTTTGTGTTGGACAAAGTAGCGCAATGGCTGGGGTGCAACCACGTGTCGACGCTGCCAGCAATTGTCGGACCGCACTTTATCCATTGCACCCGACGAAGTGGTGCAATAGCTGGGCATTAGCCACGTGTCCTCACCGCCTGCTGCACCGCTCGTTTCGCCATTACATGTAGTGCGTTGGCTACTCAATTCACCACGTGGCTGCTCCAGCCTAAAAAAGTTCCATTTCGCTTTTTTAATTGGCGCAATGGGTGCTGTTCGCCATTTAGACTGGCGCAATGAACCTTTGTGCTAGAACAACAAGTGCACTGAAAAAAAATCATAGTCAACTACCTAAAAACACACCAAAATTGAAATTGTTTTTCTTTTAATACCAAATTTATATTACCTCCGTTTTTATGATATGTTTACATTTCTGTTTTTGGGTGTTTTTTTGAGTTGTTTACATTTCCATTTATAGTATGTTTTGTAATTGTTTATTATTATTTTTTATTGGTATTGGTGAAAAAGTAAGTTTTTAAAGAGTTAGTAATTGTTTATTATTATTTCTGTATTGATATTGATGAAAAGTGTGTTTGTATTGGTATTGGTGAAATAGTGAATGTAAAGATATGAGAAATACGGAGGTAGTATTTATTATTCACAACAACACCAAATTAGTAATTGTCCCTATTATTTGTCCCAAATTTTAATATAATTTATTATTTTTTCTCTCTATTTTTTGAAATAGACTTTTTATATTTACAAAAAAAAAAAAAAGAAATGGACTTTTTTATCCATTAATTTTGTTTGTATCAAACGATTACGTCATTGTGTTAAACATAATAACATGTTATATCATTAATATTATTTTGGTCTGAGGTTGCCCTAACCCAAAGAGCATCACCCAACCACAGAAAATGAGCAAACGAGCACTAGGCCCAAGATTAGATTATCACCCTACCAAGTTGGAGCTCCACTCTATTTTATTATACATGATAAAATTTTATAAGCTGCGACCCATTGTCTTTTTATCTCGGAACTCGGTATAGATTATCAAATAATAAATTCGAAACAAAAGGAACCAAGAAGTCCGTACCATACACATGGGGGCGGAAATGAGAGGGAGACTAGTATTAGCCATTGCTGACTTATCAGACTTAGGTTTTTATGAAGCCAAGAAGCCACGTTATTCATGTAGATGAAAACATTCCAAAACAATTTAGATTTATATATTTTTTTAATGCCAAGATAATTTCATAGAGACGTTGGTTTGGGGGGTGGAACACTAGTATAAATAGATGTTTAAGTTGAGCTTCAATGCATCCATCCATCAACAGGAAAATACACTCTCCTAGAACCAAAAAAATTGAAAAATGGAGGGTTTCGATAGGGCTGTGAGCACTAAACAGTGTATACTGATCGAGAAAAACACGGAGGAGCTACTGTATATTCTCAGGAATTTCGCAACTGTGCTCCCAGATCAGCTAAATGATATCTTCGAAAAAATTGAGATCCTATATTGCGCAACCTTACCACCAACATGTGTAGTAAAATTCAGGGTCACTTTTACAAAAGGTGAGCAATTTTTTTTTCTTAATATATATTTTCCTAACCAAATATGTTCCTTCGAAATTCACATTTTTATTATCTATAGATATGCCAATCCGAGAGGCCGTGGTCCATGTTTTGAGCCTTACAAACGTGGATACTGGTCTGAAGGCGGAAATCGAAGTTACAGATACTAAGAGCCCTAGTGGAGAAATTGTAGATGGAGCTATTTTTGACGAAAAGTTCAAAGGGGAAGTAGTTTTTGGAAAAAAAGGAGAACATACCCTGATAGAGCTTGCCGCTGATTCCGTTGCGAAATTCGGCAAAAAACCTGACCTTCCCTTATTGGAATTCGCTCTCTTCATTTTTCTGAATTTCGATCGACTCTATCCCATCGGAAAATAAATATAAATGCCAAGCCAATATGCATGATATATAATTAAATAAGGAGCCCTACGTACGGACTCAGCATCATCATGCATATTTTGATTTCGAATTACATATTATATGTATGTTTGTTGTTGTTTTGTAGAATGCAGCCTTGTTCTGCATTTCTCATTTCGTGGTTTGTGTGTTTGCTCTTAAATAAATAAATAAATAAAAGTCTATGTTTGGTGTGTATGTTTTGGCCGAATGGAATGCAGGTTACTAATAAACTTATATAGAAAGGATATCTATGACTTCTACACAATTGCAAACCTATTTTTTTCCTCAAAACTCCGAATCAGGAATCTTGGCTTGATTTTAATTTATTTTATTAATTTTTAATTTAGGAAAAACTTATCTAACATGGTAAACTAAGCACCTGCTACATAATTCGCTCTCTTGTCCTGGTTGTAAAAAACCATACAAAGACATTGAAGATGAAGCATTTGATGAAGACATGAGCCCAAACTCGATTGTTTATTTTTTTGAAGCTAAAATCAAAGTCATTCCATAAAGAAATTACAATGGAATGAGAAAGAGTTCTAAAAAGCTCAGGGATCGGATTCAGAGGCAAAGCCAATGACTATTATTCTTTCTAGACCTTAATCTGCTAATTAGAGGACCCAACATATTATGCTCTTCAATTATAGTAAGAATGGCCAACAACATACAAATTGTTATTATAAGAATTACAGGTCTTAGATTGATTATGCTCTTAAATTATCCATTGTTTGGTTCAGCGAAACTTGTGGGTCAGTATCCTTATCAATTCGTGTTTTTCTTCGTCAAGTAGGCTTGCCTTCTCTATCCGGAAAGAATTTTTCTGGTTTAAGGTTTGGTAACAGAGTTTTATAAATCTGAAAATGGAAAATGTTATGTTATTTCAAGTTGACTATAATGGCTGGCCAGAATAACAAAAATTGTTGGAATGGAGACGAGAGACAATTGAAATGTCTGGCCAGAAAAACAAAAACAGGGATTATGTTTTAATAATGAAAATAGACAAAGACAATTGAAAATTGAAAATGATGGAAAGAGACTATATATTATATTCCAGTTCTAGATATCTAAAAAATGGATCATTTTGCATCGCACACAGAACTTTTATTTGTTTAAACAATTAATTCTTGATTATAAAATTGAGTTTATGAAAAGAAAAGGCAAAACATTGATTATTGGAATGTGGAATTCACATTCTCGATTTTTTTTTTTTCCAGCTCATTTGATGGGCGAATAACATTTCGAGGCCCTTCTACTATTCTAGTTTTTTAACTTTAACCCATTCGTTCTAGTAGTGATACTTTTAAGCCTTTAGGTTTGTCCTTTAGCTTCTCAATCTCAGCCTGTAAAAGTTCCATCTCCTTCTTGGCATTTGTCTTGTTAGCTCTTGACTGTTAAACCACAATTTTATGTCTGCAAAATTTCATTTTTGAGTGAGGTCGGAACATAGGATAACCTATAGCTTGTTTGTGCCAAACCTTTTCCACCTGTTTAAACTGGTGATTACCATCCAACGTTTCCTCTTCGGTCTCTAATCAGCTCCAAATAGATTCAATAATAATGGCCTATGATCGGAACCGTTATCATCCGGATGTTGGACATAAGCCTCTTTAAATTTCTCCAGCCATTCGGCTGAGGCAAGTCCTTGGTCAAGTCGCTCTTTAATATTGTCTCTGCCTTTCCTTCTGTTGTTTCATGTGAATTTGTCACCAACATAGCCCAGATCTTGCACCCCTAACTTATAAATAAACTCTTGAGAAAACACCATGTTTTGATTATTACTACTACTGCCACCTTTTTTCTCATTCGCAGACAATGTACAACTAAAGTCACCAATCAACAGATAATTGCAGAGGGAAGAACAATAATTCATTAACATATTAAATTGCATACATTTTTCGTCATCATACGAGCTCACGTAAACAAAACTAATAACTCCCATTTTACATTAATCCCCCCATAACTATTCTGCAATGCACAAAAAAACTGTTGTATTTAACAATCGAGGCTGAGACTAAAACTGAATGAGAATTCTAGAAATGGCTAATCAGTAGAATGTCAAGAGAAAGGAAACAATTAAATTCCCTAACCCAATCGAAGGAAGACAAAGATTGAGACCAAATTGATACTACCTCCGTTTTCATTAATTTTTCACATTTTTCTTTTTGAGTGTTTTTTTGGATTGTTTACATTTTTATTTATAGTAAGTTTTATAATTATTTATTATTATTTCTTTATTGGTATTGATGAAAAAGTCAGTTTTGTAAAGGGTTAAATATTATTTATTATTATTTCTGTATTGGTATTGGTGCAAAGTGTGATTTTATTGGTATATGGTGAAAAGTGAATGTAAAGAATTGATAAAAACAGAGGTAGCATTAAAAAAGAAAAGGTAGCATAGAAAAACTTTGCAATTTCTCTCAGTTGTAACAAAGTCAGATGGTTATGCAATTGAAGTTAAAAAGCTGCACATCAATCGGAACCTCAATCGTAAGATTCTTAGGCCATCTCACATATAAAGGCTTGAGCTCCCTTCCAAGATCGAAAAAACAAAAGTGAATACCCAGAGAAGTGAGATAATTTTTTAAGAGAGACCCAATTATTGAAATAATTAAATAATACTGCCAATTTTTTATTATAAAATCAATTGATTATTTTAAATATTCGACTTAAGCTCATTCTAACATATTCGAAAAGGGATCTAGTCCACAATTATTGTATAAATAACAAAATATTTGAAGGTACTAAAAATTTAATTAATTTACACATCTTTGTCAATTGTTTTCAATTAAATAAAGTGATTAACTAATTTAAATATTAAAATTACCCTTTTTTTTTTTAGGATAAACATCTAGCTCAACTTTTATTGAATGACCAGCCGATCTCTAATCGAAGCTGGTAAAACAAGAGAAATTGCAATATCAAAATGATCAAATTCAGTAAGAGAGTGAGGTAGGAAGTGAGCTACAAATAAGACAAACAACTTTTGAGCTCTAAAATTCTGGTTCCAGCATATGAACTAGTAACCTGCTTTTGATGACACAATTTCACAACACAATCAGCATCCATTTCCCGTTGAATCCTATCAAACATTAGCTGTTTCGCTACTTCAAGAGCCATCAAAGCCGCCTCGGTTTCTGCTCCTAGAGGAGACATATAGTATGATGGGTAAACATTTGTAACCCTGTTTAGCTGACATGGTTTAGGCTCGGGTATATTGGGTCCAGTCGTTTTTGGTATACCATTAAAGGAATGAAAAGTTTTGAAGAGAAATGGAATGAAAAGTTGAGTTACTCTTTATTGACCATTGACCTTTTTCCTTTGGGCTATTTGTCAAATTCTTTGCCTTAAACATGTTTTATTTGCCAATAAGTTACGAATGACCGCTTTGTATTATTAGACGTGGGTCATAGTCAACAACATGTTTTATTTGAAGTAGTTTTTTAGTTTTTTCCTTGACAGCTGTTAGTGGGCATGACAAATGTTAGTGGGCATGTTTATCTTTTCTAGTTTAGTAGTGGTGATCATGGGTTTATTTCTATACTAATACGTTATTTTCATTAGCTATTTAAGGGTTCAATTACATTAATGAAGTGTGAATTTCTCTTGGTAGCTATCTTCCTCCTCTTGCTGTTAGTTTATTATCAGTGCTGTTAGTTTATTATCAATGGTATCAGAGCCTGGTTCGGAAATGGAGGTGGTGGTGGACTGCGTTGTGTGTGGGAAGCCCCCTCGGTGTAACCTTGCGATTGGAGATCTGTGTTCGGTGACTTGTGTCGAAAGTCTTCCTGATGTAGCGGTGGTCAGGCGGCGTGTCCCGTTGGATGATAAACGGCGGTACAA
>CATIWJ010046489.1:0-19825 GCA_949640765.1 Croton laevigatus | reverse complement strand
TAAGTAAGTATTTTCAATTAAGTATAGTGAATATAATGGTATGCGAGGTATTGCATTTTCTAAGCCCAAGTAGTCTTGATTTTATGATTTAGTGTTTTTTCTCATATATTTTTTATTTGACTTTAATTTATAACTTAAGTTTATATTCAATTGGTTCCATCTAAATATTATTTACAGAAATTAAATACGTTTACTAAATTAGTGCTTTAAAATAGTTTGTTTTTAAACTAAGGTCCAAAGATTAGTAGTATATCTTTTTCCCTTTAATTTTTTTGGGTCCGTAGTGTATGTATGAATATGACAGCAATAGAAACCAGTTGCCATATAAAACAATTTGACTATACAACCAAATTTAGCCGCATGAGGTGCTGCTGTCAGGCCAATTTTTCACTGGAGCAGCGACACTGTGGCGGAGAAGGAAAGATGAAGTTCGCCGTGAAGGCATGGAGCAACGGCAAGGCACGAACAGGAGTAGTCCAGCTCGGCAACTGCACTTCCCCAATAGAAACACCAGCGCTCCTCCTCTCTACTCGCAAAGGGCTGCCCAATTTTATCTCCCCTGACCACCTCCCTTCTCTCCCTTACCCTGACTCTGCTCTTCTCCAATTTAGTCCTCTTCACTTGTGAGTTAATTCTGTTTGAAATTTTTAAGAAATTTATTGGTTTATGGCTGCATATAAGGTGTTTGTTGTTTTGTCTGTGTAAACCATGCTGCTACCACGTATAAAACAACATGGAACACGGGCATTTCTTATTGTGAGCTTTGATTGGAATTAATATTCTAGAAAAAAAAAAGGAAAAAAAAATTCAATTTTGATGCCATTGTCAACTGGTATACTTGCTGAATGCTTTTGCTGATTCTTTTGATTCTAGGATTTCTCTTTTTATGCTTTCTCTTTCGTTAGAATATGTATGAGTTATGCTTGCCATCATTCCTATCTGAAAATGGATATTTCTATTATATTGGTAAAATTTGGATTACATGCTAGACATAGCAGCCAATTCTATGCGTGCTACAACTATATCCATGGAATTCCAGAAAAGACCTAGTCCTTATGTCAAATGAGTTTTAATTATTACCTTTTCTACTAGTATGTGTCCTGTTTGATGAAAAGGAAAGCAAGAAAATTGATATACTGTAATTATTTACTTCTTGAAAAATGTTTTGATTTTGTCAATGATGTTTGTGACATGTTTTCATTCTGCAGCTTGGAGGGCCTTTCAATGAAAACAATATCAAACATTGGGGGGCTCCATCAAATGCTTGGACTGCATGAATATGGATTTGCTGCTGTAATAAGGGATTCCATCCAAGTTCTTCCTGAGTTTGACAGCACAAATAAGCTTGGAGCATCTTTCGAGACTCCCTGTGGTCGCCTTTTGGTACTTTGACATGCTTTATCCCCAGCTATGTTAATCTCAGATGCTATTGGTCTTTTTATATTTACGTTTTGGCAGGATTACTTTGTCAAAGTTCCGTATTGATCAAATATTGCAGATTAAACCTGCAGAATACCTGCAAATGATTTCTTCCACAAAGCCAAACATTTGGGCTACCTTGGCTGATGAAGTACCTGCATGGGTATCTGATAAAAGGAACAGGACTTCAGTGGATCGAACTCTAAAATGGCTTGATGAATGTATTGCACATAGCACGGTAGGAAGCATCTGTCTTCTCCTTTTGACAATGATAAGCAAATAATGCTCCATCTCTTTTTTGCATACTTGTTATAATATATTGCTTTGTCTTGTCTTGGAATAAGATCTCAAAACTCTTTATGTTTGTGTTATCGTCGGATGGATGCCATATCATATTGAATACTATTGAGCCTTGCCCCTGCTAGGATCCCAACTATAAATTAATTATTATAATGCCAAAAGCGGATCCTATGCCTATTTTTGAAGATTTTCTTTTCTTGCTTTTGCTTTATCTCAATTGCTTAAATTGATAGAATTTTGTCTAGTCTGGTATCTAACATGGGGACTTTATGATAGCTGCCTTTACTGTATTAATGACAGCTGATGTCTGTCATACTCAGGAAAAGAATGTTGGAAAAGAGTATTTACTTAAATTGTTCATGTCTTAATGATTTAATTTAGGCAGATGGAGTTGTTTTTGGAGCTATTGTTGGAGGGTCCAGTTTAGATGAGAGGAAAAGATGTGCTCAAGAAACAGCCAAGAGAAATGTGTCGGGTATGTTTTTTTTTTTCATTGCTTTAACCAATTCAATTGGTTTCTACATGAAGAGCCGTGAAGCGAAGATGAAACATTCTTTTGCCTCCTCCACTTTTGGATTTTCTGCTTTTTCAATGTCAGTTGTGCTCAGTTGACTAGAATGAAGTAAAAATAGAATTCTTAGTTCATTAATTTGGAAGATATGAATGTTTCATGAATGTCTTGGCTTGCAATTATGGGCATTTCTTAGATTCAAAATTTCATGCATTTTCTAAAATATTTCTGTTAAGTGGTTTGTTATAGTTAATTGGTTATGCTGTTATGAATTTTGTCTTTTAGTCGTGAAATAGTGACATTACTAATTGCTTGTTTAATATGATAAGAATATTTTGTTCTATTACTGATGATGTGAATTTCTTTGTTTTTTACTTTGAAATTGTTCAAAGAAAATATGAATAGTTTTATTTCAGGGGCGTGATGAAATAACTTGTGAAATTGCAACAACTGGACTTGTTTGTCATAAAAGAGAAGCAAAATGCATATCAGAAAGATTGTAATCTTCAACTATTACTGTCCTGAGTTTGTAATTATGGTTAATTTTATGGAACGAACATCCTATAATTCCTATTTACTGTTGTTTCAATGCTATTCTCAAATTGACCAGAAAATGCTTCTTGCAGGATATTGGATTGGAGGATTTGGGCTTGGTGAGAGCATGGATGAGCGCCCTGCATTGCTTGATGCTGTAACTGTAAGATTTTTTTTTTTTTCTGCATTACTTGGTTGCTAAGGTTTTAAAGAGGAGCAAATAAATATTCATGCCACTTTTGGTATTATATTTTGGACTTGTATTTTCACTTTGAAATACTGAAACCAAACTATGAAAATTTCGTACTGCTGTCTGCGGGAGTTAGGGGATATTCTATTTTATGGTATTCCTTAGGGGAAATTCTATTTTATGGTATTCCATTAAATTTTGTTTTCCTTAATGTTAATCTGGAGTTATTTTTTATTTGTCTGTGGGAGAACATTTTTGGGAGTCTCATGGGATAAATATTACCATACTTTGATAGGAGATTGTTTTTTATGTTACTTAATGAATTGCTGGAAATTAAATACAATATTATTTTTCACCGCATAATGAGAAAAAAAAAAAAAACTATCGTTTCATTTTATAATGCTCGAGTTCTTATTGTTTCATTTAATAATGCTGGAGTTCTAACACTTGTTAATTGCTCAGGATAATTTACCCAGTGAAAACCCGCGGCTTATCTGTGGGCTTGGACTACCAGGTATCTGGTTGCTTTAGACTTCCCATTCTGCATTCCTATATTACTTTGCTGCCTAATGTGGTTGCATATGATAAATTTATTGTTGTTTTGCATTCGACAGAGGAGGTGTTGCAGGGTGTTGCTGCTGGCATCGATCTTTTTGATTCATCGTAAGGGTTTCAGTACTCAAATTTGTTAATTTTTCTGGACTTCATTTTCTACATAAATCGTCTTTTGTAGCGGCTCTTGACGTTCTTTTACAACATTTTTTAGGTATATTTATAATCTTACACTTGGAGGCTTTGCACTTACCTTTCCATTAGACCGGACTGAAATAAATTCTTCTGGTCTTCACTCGGCTGAGATGGGAATGGACGAAACAAAAATCAACCTGAAAGCGACAGTTTATAGGTAAGGTTAATTTAATTCATCTTTTTGAACGTCGCATTATATAACAAAATTTCTCATTTCCCTGGAATTCAGTCCGCGAGGGAAAGCCAGTAACCTGTAAAAGATGCAAACTTGTTCTCATTATTCATTTTGTTTTATTTCAGGAAAGACACGTCGCCAATTCTTGCAAGCTGCAATTGCTATACCTGCCAGAATCACACTAAAGCTTACATAAATCACCTCCTCAACGTCCATGAAATGCTGGCCCAGATTCTACTTGAAATGTATGATTATTATACATTTCCTTCAGTAATTATTACAAATACATTCCCATAATATTATGAATTTGGTTTTGCAGACATAATACTCACCACTACCTCGGGTTCTTCCGATCAATACGAGAAGCAATCAAGGATGATAGGTTTGAGCAATTTCGGAAAGTGTTTGTTCAGGGAAGAAGACGCCAGAATCTAGATACTGTAGCCGTATGATTTCCCTGGTTTAACTCTACTTTCAAACCAATTTTTGCTATAATTATTCATTAGTATGTATTACTGAATTTTTTTTTTCAAAAATAAAAAATAGTTAAGTATTTTTGTAAAAGGAGTTTTTTTTTTTTCTTTCTGAAAAGAAATTATCCTCAGCCTAACTAATCTGGTGGTTAGTGTTGGTCACGATTTTGTACTTTTCATTGCATCGCATGGTGAGAGTTGAACGAGGAATTTCTGGTTTTCTCTTTTTTTTTTTTGCCTTAGATATTTTGGGGGAGGGGGAATTTATGGTTTTCTCAAAATACAAAAGTTGATATGAGTCAATAAAATATGAAAAAAAAATAATGGAAATGTGCATGGTTAACAAAAAGAAAAATATAAATAATCCAGTGATTTCTTTAAATCAAATAATGCTACACGTGTTTTGTATAAATGTGAAATTGTGATTTTAAACTTTAATGAAGTAAAATTTGCACAAAAAGATGTATATGAGTCGGTCCTGTGTTCGATCTAATTAAGTGTATTACGTGAGGATTACTTAAACAATCAATCCTTTCCCAATTAGAATAGGAAAGAGGAGAATTATATATAGTGATAAAGTTACCAAAACTACGTTGTCTCGTGAAACCCTGAATTAGAATAATCATGGCAAACAAGAGAAAGTTTGTAGTTTATGATGGCGATTGTGGTTCAAGCAGTTCTCATGAAGATCGTTATTATCAAAAGATTGATAAAAGATTCAAGAAGATATCAGAGCAAGACTGCTACTTTGAGGAGGAAGAAGACCCTGAAGAAGAAGAAGTGTCTTTTCCTGTAAACCCTGATCAAGAAGAAGCCATTGAAGAGGATTCTGAAGATCTAGTTGGTGATGTAGAAGAAGATCCTGAAGAAGAACTAGTTGAAAATCAAGAAGAGGATCCTGAAAAAGAACTAGTTGAAGATCAAGAGGAGGATTCAGATGAAGAACTTGTTGAAGAAGAAGATCCTAAAGAAGAATTTGGCCATGTTGAAGATCGTTATTACCAAAAGATTGATGAAAGATTCAAGATATCAGTGGAGGAAGAAGAAGACCCTGAAGAAGACGTGTCTTTTCCTGTAAACCATGATCAAGAATTTATTGAAGAGGATTCTGAAGAACTAGTTGGAGACGTAGACGGGGATCTTGAAGAAGAAGAAGAACTAGTTGAAAATCAAGAAGCGGATCCTGATGAAGAACTTGTTGAAGAAGAAGAGGGTCCTGAAGCAGAAGAACAAGTTGAAGATCAAGAAGAGAATTCTGAAAAAGAAATACGAGAGGAAGTTGATGTTAGAGAAAAAGAAACAATGGTTGAATCAGAAGAAGAAACTGTACATGAACAAGGCAGAGAACGGAAATCAAAAAGAACTAGGACAATGTGGAAAAAAGAGGATGAGATTACAGTTTTACAATGTAAGATCGATTTTCAGAAGATGGCAGGAAATCAATGCAACTACAGAGGTGGACTTTATTTATTCATGAAGGATAAGCTTCCTTTTTCTAAAAGCCAACTGCGTCGCAAGATTGAGCTGTTAAAGAAAAAATATAATCAGAATAAACACAAGTTAGCTTTCTCTAACGCTCATGAAGAGAAATTGTTCATGCTTTCAAAGCAAATATGGCATGCCAAAAACAAAGAAGAAGAGAAGGAAGAGGAAGAAAAAGAAGAGGAGGACTTCTGGTCTTTGTATCCACGATTAAATGAGTCATTACAGTTAGATGAGTTTTCAGATTTTACAATGTCAGGCTATGGAAAATATTACATAAAGCAAAAAATGAAAGGTATCGCAAAGTTGAAGGCTAAGGAAATGGAAGATAGGTGGAGAAGGTTGCAGGTTGCAGAAACTCAAGTTAAGCTTATGAAAGCAAGTTTGATTCATGACCAGACTCAACTCATAATGTCTGTCATCAATTAGTGATGATTTTCATGTCTATTTCAATGCAATAATGATAGGATGTATAATATAATACTCTAAATGCTTTTTCTTTTAAATTAGTCTTATAATTCTGCCAATTTAATATCTAATGCTAAACTGATAATTACATCCACTTACTGGTGACTATATATGATACATAATTTGACGCTGGCTTTGAAGAAGGTTATGATGTTGATGTTGAGTAAGTCTTGAATATGTAAGTCAATATCTTCTTGTGGTCACCAATTTGAGTACCAGTGTTGGGGTCAACTAAAAATGGCACCTGCAACATCAACATGATTCATTTGAATTCAAAGACCATAACAAAATGAAATTATCAAATAACTTAAGTGAATTAGTGAAATTACATTAACATTTTTGCCCACTCCTACATGTGTTGCCAAGTTTTGGTTTGGAATTGGAACCAAACCAAAACCAGTTTGGAACTCTATCCAAACAAAACCATGAGGAAACTTTTTTTTTTTTTTATCGGATGTCCCCAAAGGGACCATGAGGAAACACTAGCTTTAGGACCAAAACTCAAATTAAACCCTTGGCCGGAACCAAGTGGTTTTGAACCAGTTGAAACAAGTTTGAAAAGAATTAAATTTTAACTTGGAAACCTGATTTGCGCAAACCAACCAAACTAGATCTCATTTCAGAATGCATATATGTTGTTTGAACTTTGAAGGAAGCTGACCTCTTGGGATCCAGATATTTCAAATAACAGTTTTGCTCGCTGAGATCCTGCTCCGACATTTTGAAGTATGTATGGGAGCTCCAGTTCACATAATGCCTCACGTACAATTCTTGCATACTGTTCACAAGATGGAAAACACATTATGCATTGCTAACGAGCTTTATGACAAAACAAAGAATGAGCCTTACATTTGGACCATTTATATACCAAAAAAAAAAAATTGTTCCTTTGGACATAATAAATATTTGTTGCATCAGGAACTAATGCAATGTTTATGATACAACTTTAACTCTCTAAGAGATCATCCATAAGTGTAATTGTGTGATAACAAAACATAAGTTGCATGGTCATTGCTCTTTTAAATCAAGTACATACGATGAAAAATTTTGAGTACAATTTTTAGAGTTCCAACTTTTAATTCTGTTTGAAAATAGAAATTTGCAATTGAGCGCCTGAACCAAAAAATTCTAAAAAATAAATACCTTTAGCAGAAATTTCTCACGGGAAAATCAAAATGGGCTTCTTTACGTTAATGTATTACAGCAAAATCGAAAGATCATTTGATATTTTTTGTAGAAAAGAGAAAATATAAAAAACTTAAAACTTTTGTGAAATGAAAACAAAGCAAGATGAATTGAATGGATATTTATTCTTTATATCAATTGATGTACATTACCAAAATGGTATTTAGTTTTACAGAAAAAATAAACTAGCCAACTGCATTTGATTGAAACATTTTTGATAGTTTATACACCCAGTCACAAAATTTTTCTATTCAGACTTTCAAATAAAAATTCAAGGAGAGGAGACACTGGTTTTCTAATTTTAAATTATGCTACGTCATTAGTTCCATTACTCATAGATAGATATGTATTCTATATTATAAGAAAAGCATTTACTTACTGGATTGTTCTCATATGAGAAAAGCTCCAACTTCTTAGGAATTGGATCTGGTTTGGCCCTTTCCCATTTGGTCATTCCTCTGCCAGCACGAAGAATCGTTGGCATCCATCCTGTAATCATGGTGCTGAAGAAAAGTGGGAGAGATATATTATGAGACAAATTCAAATTAAAAAGACAAGAAGAAACTTAATCAATTACAAATTTAAATAAAGTCTTTAACACCTTTCCAGAAGTCCTAGTGAGGGGCTTCTCCCTTTACCATATTGCTGAAATAGATATTTCACAATTTCACCTATCAGAAAGAGTATAAATAAAGAGTGAAACACAAACCAGGCCTTCAAAAGATGCGAGATACAATGGCAACATCATGATAATAATGTACTTTAATAACTCCAAAATTCAGTTTTAAAAAATTACTATGTACTTGATGTCCAAATCAGATTATGGTGTGTCTAAAAGTTGGAAGAGGTATTAAAAAAATTCTAAATATTTTATCCCCATAATATCGAGGCAAATATAAAACAATATAAAAGTAACAAAAACAGAGGAAACCCCTCCAAATTCATATACACATGATATAATAAACTATTTATTATTTAAATCTCCAGTACAAAATTAAAGCTAAAGGATATAAGGATTAACCCTTCATAAATGCGCTGAGTAGGCTAAAGAACAATTTTAGCATGGTTACAATTAAATGCTTTTGCTATTACTCCATTTCACAATTGTATTTTATACTAATTAAGTACCCTTGCCAATTAATTATATGAATGGCATTGAGCCACGAGCTATGAGGAGCAAAAAGGAGTGTCAGGTTCACTTATTTTTGACACGCTGTAAGAATTCCAAGAGGAATTCAAATCATAAGGAAACTGAAAAGGAAAAAAAACAAAAAGACAAAAACAAAAACATTGACCAAGGACTCCCACATCACTTACCACTTTCATACATTGAAATACCAGTATTTGGATCAAGGAGAAAAGGAAACCTGCAGGGAAATTTAACAACTTCCACATTAATGAAGGGAAAGAAGAAGTAATTAATGCAATAAACAGATGCTTCAAGCAATAAGAAACCGGAAACAGAAATGAAAAGAAGAAAGAAAGAACACCCTGCCTCCAGTCGAGCTGGAAAACGCTTAACAGGACCTTCTAGATGCACTATATGCAGAATAACCCCTTCGTCTCACAACAAACTTATCGTATATCATTTCTTTTTCTATGTTTCCTAGCCACTTTTATTTCTACGATGAAAATTGTAGGCAAGACAAATTATCAAATAACTCATAGTTGTACAATGTGTCCGTAATATAGATAAGATTGCATACTGTTCTTTGCCACCAATTTTTCTGACCATTTCTCTATGGCGTATAGAGCCTTTTGGACAAGGATACACCTGCAGATGTATGTCAAAAAGCAAAAATGAGGAAACAACAACAGCTTCTCCTGAGAATTTGCAATACTTAAACAAGCTCAATTTTGTTAATCTGTGAATACCTGATTTTTAATGACCTGCTAAAACAATATCTTCTGAAGATAAATCCTAATATTTAACATTACATTATAAAATGGCGAATAAAATTTCTCCAATACTGGACATCAAACTAAAGATAAATTTTCCTAGATAGCTATTTTGTCTGGGCAAGGACGTTTCCATGTATAAAAAAAAGGAGGCCAAAATCATCTACAAATTTACACATAATAAAGATGACACTGAAAGGCGAGGATAGCTTAAAACGGAGATGAATGAAATGCAGACGGGTTAGAAACAATTGCGAAAATACGACATTATGAAAAATGCATGTAACATATACAGAATAACAACATTAAAGATATTTATGTTTTTGACATGGAAAGTCAATGGGCTGATATTTCCACTAATGGATAATATATGGAATTCTGCATTCCATCTGCAGAAAGATAATGGTCAGTATATTGGTATTATTGGATTTTCCACCTTATTAATTTTGATTAAAAATGAATTAGCATTTTCTAAGCCCTCACTCCTGTCTTTAGTTTCTCCTTTTTAGTTCTTAAAATACCTTTTGGCCCATAGTATTAGGTTATCTATTTGGAATTAGAATGACAGAAGCCTTTCAAATAGAAGCTCTTAGGAAAACCCCTCCACATTAAGTTCGCACAATGTGCCTCAAACTCAATCCAAGATAAAGTGATTCCATTTAGCTTAGTTTTTATGAATTGTGGCTCATTAATGGGCGCTTTTAGTAGATAGCACATATGGAAGTTATATTTTAACAAAATAGCACATATGTTTGCTATTTAGGAAAATAGCACATATTTTGCTATTTATTAGAAAATATGAGAAAATATGTGCTATTTACTTAAAAACTAAACTTTATATTTTGCTACTTACTACAATAATCTCTCATTAATTGTACCATCACATTCTAGGCCAAAACATAGTAGAACATACTCTCTTAGAATTAAGAACAATACACATACAAAACAATTAAAAATAGGACAACTTCTGCAGAATATGTGCACAAAATGAGATGGAGGACTTTTAACTGTTTCAAATGAACTGCTAACCTCAGCTGAAAGGTCTAACTCAGTCATGGCTTCTCGTACCCTCCGGCAGAATGGGCATGCCTCTGTTTTAAAAGGATGTAAAGAAAAGCTTAACTTAAAAATTCCCATCCAAGAAAGAACAAATGATAACCTGTATATGGAAAATTAAAATCTCACCAGCAGAACTGTACCATTAATGCAAAAACATAGTTGGAAGCATATTATTTAGTCCAGGAAAATAAATAAAGAGAATAATGTATATGATGTACGGAATAATTCGCTAGTCAGACAAGGTCTATATTACTTGCCTAGCAAACCGATAGGCAAAAATTCATACATGGATTAACAACTTATGCTGACATAAATATTGTATGATGTCTGATGTGTATGCCAATCTGATTGCAGTTGGCTACATGGATCCTTTTTTTCCCTTTCAACTAGTTAAGGTCACATACTTGCATATTTGAAAGATATAGGGTTGTCAAAATCGCAAATTTCTTCCATTTTTAATGCTTACTTCAATATGCTTGACCTTTCATACTAGTGCATCATCCCATGTGCAGTGCTTCAAGCAAGATTGTTTTACTCTTAGCATGCAAGTCCTATTTCATTAAGTCAAATATGGCCTTACACAATTAAAGTTATCCAGAAAACCTTTCTTCAGCAACACACTGTACTCTGTCCATTTGTAGCTACGATATTTCAAACCAACGACTGAAGGGAAAAAATAACAAGATGAGACAAGTAGAATACTAATTCATTTAAACTTCAAGCTAATATCACAAAGGACATTGTGACGGTTGGTTTCTCTAACCTTTGCGAGCAGGGATTGCCAGTAGTTTTCACAAGCTACATCTATTAATTTCTACACCTCGCTTGAAAGTTTTTAGGTGCACATGGAATACAATTAATTTGGAAGTTTTTTTTTTGTGAAGCTTCATCTCCGTTATGAATGCTCCCTTTGGATGACTAGTTAAATAAAAGATTTCATCTTGTTTTCTCAACCTTATAGAAGACCTGGAACGTTTGAGAACAGAGCTACACAAAATTCTGTCCCAAGTAATCGTCTGAGCATTCTATATTTGCGCCATTTTTCCATAATTAGGAATTTTCAATCTGACGGCAAGGGTTTTCAGGGATTGGTGCTATTTCATGGCAGTCAAGAAAAAGTATTTTTGGGCTCAATAACTTGCTCTCTTACAATAAGTTTGTTAGTTTGTTTGAAGAAATGCTATCTGAAAAGAGAGACATCATTATTTACTGGATGAAAATTGTAATTGTTTTATAGAAATAAAGATGTGTTGCCAAAGAGGAACTTCTTTCGTGATTTTCCTATATACAGAAAAAAAACCTCGAATAACTTAATGAAACATCAATACCACTTACATTGAAGAGAAAAAAAAAATGAAGATATTTGTGCAATTGAAGAAGATCAATATCAGTCAACTCTGAATAAAGACAACATACCGAATTCATAGAGCTGTAAATGTTTAGGAGACCTGGAAGTTGTTGTCTCTTGGTTGACCAAATTCTTTGATACTGATCTTGAACCCCATGGAAATCGAGCCAAGGTCGATAATGAAGATGTTGCTACCTGCAAGCATCTGGATCAGCTAAGAGATAAAGTGTTGGCCAATTCAAGCCTTTCAGTACACATACATTAAGATATGGTAGGATTAATAATAATAAGGTGTATTCCATTCTAATCAACCACAAAAATATATTAATATTTATCCAGCATGCATGTGAATTAGTTCTTACAATCCTCTTTTCTGGTCAATTTTATCTCAAACTTATAGATTCTGAGTCTGTTGAAATGACAAGGTACAAAATGCACGCTTTAAATAGAAATTTAATTTTTTTAGGAACTGAAGAGAAAAGAAAGGATGAGGAAGTAACAAGTTTAAATAAGGGTAGATAAACAACAAATAAAATTTAAAAAAATAATGAGAAATAAAAGACAGAGTCTTGTTGTATTGTATGTATCATCTGCAACTCAACGACTATGTACTAAATGGAGAAAAAGATATGTTACAGTTCAAAATTATTACCTCCAAAATATTATTTCGTTCTCGAGAAGGATCTCCTCCCTGAAAGAACGAAGAAAAACATAGTCTGGTATGGTTAGGAAGAAGACTAATGAAAATTCGAGATCATATTACATATGGGCAAAGTGGATCCAATACCATTTGCAGCCTACAGCAATACATCATGGAATACGAAACAGGTAAGAGATGTAAGGAATCAAATTAAAACCAAATATGAAATCTATAGCTAGAAATACTTTAGCAAACTAGTAGTTAAGATGCCAATAGTCCAGAAAATTCTTGCAAATTAAAGAAGATCTAAGAAATGATAATATAAACCATCAATGAGTAAATATTACAATATACTGTTTTGAATTTAATAAAATAACAGGGAAAATGTGCAAAAATTAAACAAATGGTTGAGAATGAAATATAGATAACAAATAATATGCATTTGCTATAACAGAAATGAGATCAAATGAAATGTCACTTATTCCTTATTTTCCAACTACACAGCAAACCTCAATGCTATGTCCAATAACTAAAGTCCTTTATTGGGGAATACCGAATTACATTAACTCTGCGTAATAAGAACCATGTTAGGGATTAGTTTCAGGTTAATACAAAGATATTGGCTAAAGATCTCCTATCATGCTACATGAGTCCACAAACTGCTGGCTGCTTTCATGGTTAAGGCTAATGATATTTGAGCTTCTTTAATAGCCATTGAACCATGCTTAAGTTTCATAGTAGTCAAAAACAGCAATTCCTCTTTTCCCAGAAACTGGACATTGACCTAATCTTGCAATTAGGGTACTGTAACAGAACTTATGTAAGAATCTCAATAGAAATCTAATGTGACATAGAAGTAATGAGATATTCCCTAAGCTTGATTGGTATCAATGAAGTACATAAATTTGAAGGAATTCATTTGGCAGTCCATACTAGTGAGGTCTATGACGTAACTGAACATTCATTTGGAATTTCAAATACAGAATTCTTCATATTTGAGTCAGATTCAACCAAAATTTATAGTAGTTTGTTTTAATAAATTCCAAACTCAAAGTAAACAAGCTAATAATAATGCAAAAAACGTCCGAGTCCAAGATATTTAAACTGAGTTACATTGAATCGAAACATGGCTTGTACTTACGAAATGAACGATTTACAAATGACATCAAAAAAACTTTTGTGGAATTCATTTATTCTAAATGGACTCAAGAAAAGAAATAATAAGAAACCTTAAATCATCTGATTAAAAAAAACAAAAACAGTATTAAATTTCATATCACATTTATGATATAGTATTTCAATTTCCATAACTAAAGTTGGATTTCTTGTGTCTCAGCTCATCGAAACAAACCAAGAAGGAATTTCAAAAGAGAAAAATAGAGTATGTGTATTAACTTACAGAGAATAGCCTAAGCAGTGGACAAAGAACGGACAAAAAACTAGTTGAAGGGTTGTTAGTGCCAGTGCCATCGCTCGAAGCTGATACACTGTCCCGGGAAATTTGATCTCCTTCGGTATTCGTTTCAGATTTCGCTCGAAATCTGTTTCTTACAGAAGCTAATGCTTTAGCGCGCGAAAATTTCAATGTGGAAAGTGGGACTGAAGTAGTTGGGTATTGGGAATTCTTATTATCCATAGGAAAATTGGAGAATGGAATTTGCAGGGATATCAACGACATGGTAGCGATTTCGTATGTTCTGCGATTCGTTGGCAAAAACTACGGAAATGATGGAGTTTCGAGTTCTGTTTTAAAAAGGAGATGAGGTTGTCTGGGTGCCAAAGCGTTCAGTTCAAATTTCTATATGTTCATCTTTTTCTTTTCTCCCACTCGTAACTATGTAAAAAAAAAAGAATTCTATTTTAAAAAAAATATAGGATTTCGAATATGGGCGTAAACCGGCCTAGCCAACCCTAGCGGTTGGAGTTTCGAGCTTAGATAGTTTGGGGTGTTTTTGGGGACAATCACATAAAAATACTTGAACTTGTGGGGAGTTCTTAAAAATATTTAAATTTTAATTTTGTATTAAAAATAAACAAATTGAATGGTTATGTTCTAATAATACTCAACATTTGAAATTAAGGATGTAATTAAAAATAAAATTTTTAAATTGAGAATTTTTATTATTTTCAATTTGAATTTGAGTCAAATCTTTAATTTCAGTTGTTCAAAAATATTAATACAACCCAATCTAAAAACCTCTCTTCTTCCTCTTCATGCACCTCTCTCTCAGTAATGAAAATAACAAAAAAAAAAAAAATCGTCGGACTACCACGTTACTCAGTCAGCATAACCGACAAATCCATCATCTGAAGGCAGCTTGCTCCTCTCACGGTCCGATCTCTAGCCACCATCGTGTCATCGACCGTTGGTATTCTCCTTGCCATCTACCTCCAGAAGACTAGACGTTACTATTTCAAAGGCGTATGTTCTTCATTTTTCCAACAGTGAAAACTTGAAAGGAATTTCTTTATTTTCTTAAATTTTTCCACACATTCATTTTGGTATTATTAAATAATAAAACAAAATGTTTTAATGTTCTGAGGAATGATTGTGCAAGTCCGTAATTTGAAGCACTCATGTTGTTGGTCACTTACTCAATATTTTGAGCAAATTGAAAACACAGATCACTAGGTCCGGCTTTAAAGGTGTACAAGGTAAGCTACCGCACAGAGTCCCGAAAAATAGGAAGGCCTCAATGAATAAGAAAGCAACGTGCCGTCATTAAAATCGATTATTGAACCAACTTAATTCAAGCTTTATTTCTTCAATTTCAGGCCATTTTCCATCAAATTTGAGACTATAGATTGATAGAGGGTGAAAATATGATTTCAACAGTATCTTATTTAGCTATTTTAATTGCTGAAATCATGAGAAACGATGGCTTAAAATTTGACCGGTCCCAAATTACATTGATTTTAGGGGTCTCAAATTTATAAATAGCACAGAGCCCCTGAAATCTTTGCGCCGGCCCTACAGATTACATGAATGGGAAGTAGGATCTTGGATATATGATGAGTTGAAATCAAAGCGCCAACATCAAACCTCTTAGAATCCAAAAGCTCAACTTGCTTCAAGAAAAAAAAATTCCAAACCCAATTTGAGAAGATGATAAAAAAAAATTATTATTTTTATTAAATCTAAAAGTAAAAAATAAAAGTTAATAAAACATAATTTAGTTTCAAAATTTTCTTCTGTTTTTAGTGTAAAACCTGAAAAGGTACAAAAATTTGAAGAGGAAAAGGACTAAGGAATATAAGCGGGGAGAGAAAGAGCAAGGGACAAGATGGGAGGCTTGACTTTTTGGGTTTCTTTGATGTATTGGAGTGGATTGAAACAAAACCATTAATTTGATTCAAACTCAAATTGAAAATAACAAAAAATTTCCAATTTCAAAATTTTATTTTCAATTACACCCTTGATTTCAAATTTTGGGTATTATTAGGACACAATTTTTTTATTTTGGTATTTTTAATTCAAAGTTAAAATTTGGTTATTTTTTAAAAACTCATCAAAAGTTTAAGACATTTTTATATGATTGGCATGTTTTTGAGTTTGAGCTAAAACAAGCTTGGCTTATTCGTTTATATTTAAGAATGTTCGACTCGGCTCATAAATTCATTTGAAGTTTATTTGTGAGCTTGTTCGAAGCTCAGTTCGCTTAAAGTTTGGTTCGTGAACTCATTTAAAACCCAACTGATAGCTCATTTGAAACTGAACTCAAAATATTTAAAAAAAAAAAAAAAGCTCAACTCAAAAATTTGTTTGATACATAGTTTGTGAGCTCATTAAAATTTTTACAAAAAGACCTTGCTTTTTCATACATAAGAGAAGTCGTTACTACATGAGTCAATTGTGAGTTTGTTTGACAAAAGTCTCGCGAATATGTTTGCAAACAATGCAATGAATTACTTTGCGAGCTTGTTTAAAAAAAGTCTAATGAACATGTCAAATGGTATGCTCCTTAATTAATTTACGAAAGCTCGACACGCTTTATTAAACAAGCTCAAATCACAAGATCAAGCTCCGCTCATTTGGCTAAATGAATAAACTTGAATATGAGCATTTCACAAGCCGAGCTTCGATCTATTCGAAAACGTATTATTTCATTTATAACCTCATTTAGCTAAATAAATAAACTCTAACATGAATATTTCATGAGTCAAGCTCTGATCTGTCTAACAACATATTATTTCATTTATAACCATAGTTTAGTACTTCCTTTCGTTTTCTTTATAAATTTTTTTTTTACTAAAATAACATTGTGTATTATCCATATAAAACATTCTAAGCACCATAATGTACATGCCCATAATTTATGGACCATAAAGGAAAAAATAACCCACAATTACAAATAATATTTGATTTTTTTTTTAACAAATAGATAATATTCGATTTAATTAGTATAATTGTTTTCATATTATATAGACGCCATGGGAAATGTTCAGTTTTTAAATATCATATCGCGGCACGTGCCGGCCTGCTGCTGCACAGTAAAGTGAAAAGGGCCGAATCTAGATCCGACGACCACATCATATTTCCCGTCAAGACCGGGATCTCCTTTAGATCAAATCCAACGGCTGAACCCTCACTCTTTATCTACACCGTCAGATTCTGATCAGACGTACCAGGTTAAATCTTCCTCCCTCTCCCCCTTACACCTTAAAAGCCTAGCACCAAAACCGGGTCCAAAGCCTCCTCTCTCTTAAATCCAAAAAAAAAAAAAAAGAAAATCACAAGCGCAGTGCTCACACGCTCTCTCTCTCTCAAACAAGTAACTTTCTTTCTAGTTTCTATTTTCTTCTTGTGCTAACGTGCACGCTCCGCCACTGCTTAACGTGCACCGCTGGAGATATGTCGCCGGCGGGAACGGTTACAGCATCGATTATCAGAATCTCGCGGTACAGGACTGCCCACTAGTAGGTTTAATTTGTACGGTGGAGATTTAATCTCCTTCGAGAGCGACGCCTAGAGATGGATGGCCAGAAAAGCCAAGCGAAGCTTACAAGAAACCACTCCTCACTTCTCCGTTCATTCCCTACTGTCCGATCATCCATACACAGCCTTACCTATGTAACAGAGGAGGACCTTATCAAACCAGAGTCGCAGCAGCAACAGCAAGAGAAACAACCAGTAGAAGATAGAGTAAGGGAAGACAGAAGAAAGCTCATCCGGTCTGGTTCGACTCCTAGGAGGACCGGTTCGACCCGGTTCACTCCTGTTCTTACTATGATTTCACTTTCTTTCTTTACTTTCTTCTCGCTTTCCTTCTTTTGCTTCTTCTATTTGAGAAGAGAAGAAATACCTACGTCAGAGAATCTTTTGTTAGCTTTAATTTTCATTGCTATAACCCTCTTTTTTGCAAGCAAGAACAAGAACTTAATTAACCAGAATTTAACCGTAATCAAGCAATTGTGGGAAGAAAACACAAAAAGACTCGGTCTTTGCACTCCAAGAACCAAATCGAAGCCGGTCCAATGGTTTATTGGCGAGCCAAATGCGGATGCCAACAAAACCCGGAAGGAGAAGAGGATTATAAGAGAAGGAGTAGAGTTTTATAGCAATGGGGATTTCTATGAAGGAGAATTTCACAAAGGGAAATGTAATGGGAGTGGGGTTTACAACTTCTTTGTGAGTGGAAGATACGAGGGTGATTGGATTGATGGGAGATATGATGGGTTTGGTATAGAGAGCTGGGCTAGAGGGAGTAGGTACAGAGGTCAATATAGACAAGGTTTAAGGCATGGATTTGGGGTTTATAAGTTCTACACTGGAGATTCCTACGCCGGCGAGTGGTGTAATGGGCAGAGCCATGGTGTTGGAGTGCAGACTTGCTCTGATGGAAGCTGCTATGTGGGTGAATTCAAGTGTGGAGTTAAGCATGGACTCGGTGTTTACCATTTTAGGTAATTTTTCTTTCGCTGTTCTTGGATTTTTAGTTTGTTATTGGTTTTTATCCTTTTAATTTCATTTTCCTTTTAATTTCGGATATTAAATTTACTTTTTTTCAACTTTTTCATTAGTGATGAAACAGTTTATTTTTACTTGTACTATTTTTTTTTATTGGTTGCTGGTGGCGTTTACCTTTTTCATATCATTTACTTGTCTCAAATTCAGTTAGATTTTCTAGCTATATTTTGATTACGGTTCTTGGGTAAAATCAAATGTTGGTTTTTTTATGGAAGTAGTCTTTAGACTAAAGATGCAGTTATGGTTGTGATTCAAGATTGCATTTTTTTTTTATTGATTTTTAGGTGACTTAATAATCAAATGCTGTTCCTCAGTTTTCCTTTTCTGGGTGGGTTTGACTTTTCAGTTTTGAACTCCCATGGTTTCTTTTCATGGTGTTTGGCGGTGCTTTGAAAATCTAATTTTTGATTTTTTGAATTGTATCCGGGTAGTAACTAGATAGCCATTTTTAGGTATAAATTTTGATAATTTAATTGGTCAAACATAATTAATAATTTGTTGAATATTTCATGAATTGGATTGAAAATGAATTTGATGCTGATTATTGAAAATGATTTCGTTGCAGAAATGGGGACAGATATGCTGGTGAATATTTTGGAGACAAAATCCATGGCTTTGGGGTTTATCACTTCGCTAATGGGCATTGTTACGAAGGGTCTTGGCATGAAGGGCGGAAGCAAGGCTATGGCATGTATACTTTCAGGAATGGCGATGCAAAATGCGGTGAATGGGATGTGGGTTCTCTTAAGTCTCCTCTGGCACCTTTAACTGATGCAGTCCTTAGAGCTGTTCAGGTTTTAGTCTCCCCTGATCTTGCTTTGTTAATACTTAACTAGCTGCTCATTTCTCACTCACTCATGTTATTTAAAATTGTAGGCTGCTAGAAAAACAGCAGAAAGTGCGATTCGGGTTCGGCGGGTGGATGATCAAGTGAACAAATCAATTCAAGGTGCAAACAGAGCAGCCACTGCTGCTCGAGTTGCCGCAGTAAAAGCTGTTCAAAACAGGATGGATGGCAAATTTTGTGATACAAACGCATAAAAAAAATGTACATTTTTACTAATTTTAAGTACTTGGAAGATGTATTGTCGCCCGGATAAGCAAAAGCTTATCAGAGGTTGAGAGCGTTCTTAAGGTTTTTCATTTCTTCTCACACTTCAACTTGTAAATACACCATGTATATCAATCAATGGAAGATGAATTTTTCGATGCAAATTGCTGAGACTATATAATATCTATTATTGAGTGCTACTTTAAAAGCAATGGTCAGCTTTATCTATTTATAACTAACGGTAGTTACAAATATAAAGTTGGATTGGTACCAAGTGGCAAACATCACTATTGATAGTATAATAATACTACTTAAATTGGCTTCTTTGGCAATTTGCATACCCTAGAAATAATTGCAGATTTTCTTGCAATTATAA